>CM042255.1:39613149-39865649 GCA_023566225.1 Romanogobio albipinnatus | reverse complement strand
TTGTCCTCCATTGTTGTTCGGATTTCTGCCTCCGCTTGTAAATGCGTCACTACTAGAGCAAGCTCGTGATTGGTTAACGCGGCCAATCGCGCGTTCAAAACGCTCAATTCGCGTCATTCGCACCGCCTCAATTGCGCGAATCTCGCCGCCTCATTTTCGCGAATCGCGCCGCAGAATGCCATTTCGCGTCTCTGCATTGACTTAACATGTAAATCACTCGCGGGAATTGCATCCGGTGTGAACGCACCATAACATTATCTTTGATTTGATTGGCCATCTCACTCATTCTGACATCGACGAACGCTGTTAGACCGCCGAGGCAGACCAACCTAAAAATATTTACTTTTGTCATCCTAGCAACAAACAGAGCGGTGTGGAGTAATGGAGTACAGCAGAGTACATCAACAATATCAAATATTGGCGGGGACAATTTGTCAATTTCTAATTGTTCGGGGGGACTTGTCCACCCTCAATGTCTATGGTGGTTACGGCCCTGATACAACTATATGCTGACTGGTTAAACCAGTGGTTTTCTACATGTATTATGTGTTGCTAAAGTAACATATTATCTACGCGCATAAAGGAGTAGAGTTTAGTTATAAAGGGATGAAAAATTAAAATGATGTTTGCGGAAAAATCAGTGTTTGTGTTGTTATAGAAATGCCCTCCTGGAGGCAGACATCACTAAGCTGGGTTTCAGCTCTCCTGCTGCTCGTAAAACCGGCACCACTATTTGTGGCATCGTTTACAAGGTAAGATAAAGAGTGTAGATGAGTTTAATTGTAAAAAATAAAGGCTTTGACTTCATATCCTCATATCTGTCAAAAATGACCTAGAAGAAAGATTGCCTCACAAAAATCATCCCTCTCTTTCTCTCTCTCAGGATGGTGTTGTTTTAGGTGCGGACACACGTGCGACTGAAGGAATGATCGTCGCTGATAAGAACTGCTCTAAAATTCACTACATCTCTCCCAATATCTAGTGAGTACAAACACACATCATTACAGACAACTCGCAGCTTTGTGATTTACAATCCCTGACATCATTTGATATTGTTCTGAAGTCCTCTCTCTCGCTCTCTCTTTCGCTGTGTAGTTGTTGTGGAGCCGGTACTGCAGCAGACACTGAGATGACCACACAGATCATCTCCTCTAATCTGGAGCTACATGCTCTGTCCACCAGCCGTGTCCCACGCGTCGCCACCGCAAACCGCATGCTCAAACAGATGCTCTTCAGGTAATGAATCATCGCAGATCTATATGATGTACATGTACACTACCACCAAAAGATTGCAATAATTCAGATTTTTTGAATGTTTTTGAAAGAAGTCTTTTATGCTCACCAAAGCTGCATTTATTTAAAACCGTAATATTGAGAGATATTATTACAATTTAAAATAACGGTTTTTATTTTCATATATTTTAAAATGTCATTTATTCCTGTGATGCAAAGCTGGATTTTCAGCATCATTACTCCAGTCTTGAGTAATGTCACATGATCCTTCACAAATTTCTATTGGAAATTCTGACATATTAGCCTAGAAATCTAGACACGCCCTGGCTGCAAATTATATTTGCTGCTGCTAGGGTGCGTCTAGATTTCTAGCAACTCGGTTGGCTTGCGAGCTTGAAAAACCAAACTCTAGTCAGGCCAATCACATCGTGTATAGAGTCGGTGGGCGGGCTTAACATGATGACGGCAGAGTTGCGGAGGTTCCGCGTGCTACTTGTAAACAAAAGCTGGCGAACAGCGGTCTTTTGAATCGGCTTTGGCCGCGACTCTGGAAGACTTGGAGTTCAGCTTTTCTTTGAGAAAAGAACAAATAACGGCACTGAAGTCATTCTTAAGAAAGGAAGATGTGTTCAGAGTTTTGCCGACCGGATACGGCTAAAGTTTAATCCATCAACTAGCTCCGCTTCACCTTCTTCGTTGCTCTGGTTGGTTGTAGCGCTAGCCTATTGCGTGCAGAGGGAATTTGAAAGACAACCGTTTTATCCCGCCCCTCGGATTGAGCCCTGCCAAAGGTGTGTTCCCAGACCCAACATCTTGATGTGAGTCTGGTTTGTCAGGCTACTGACATATTAATGTCAGAAACATCTAATATGCTGGTTTGTTTTTTTTAAAAATATTGAAAACAGTTGTGCTGCTGCTTTTTTTTTTTTTTTTTTTTTTGGTGGGAACCCCAATACATTATAACTTTGGAGTTTTTAAAAAGAAATGAATACTTTTATTCATTTAAGGATACATTAAATTGTTAAATAATTAGTCATTTATAATGTTACAAAATATTTCTATAATAAAAATGCTGCACTTTTAAACTTTGTTTATCAAAGAATCTTGAAAAAAGTATCATGGCTTTCACATAAAAATTGCACAGCACAACTGTTTTCAACATTGATAATAATAATAAATGTTTCTTGAGCAGTAAATCATCATATTAGAATGATTTCTGAAGGATCACGTGACAGTGAAGACTGGAGGAATGATGATGAAAATCTAGCTTTGATCACAGGAACAAATTACATATTCAAATAGTAAACAGCTATTTTAAATTGTAGTAATATTTCTCAATATTACTATTTTACCGGTTTTTTTCCTAATCAAATAAATGCAGCCTTGGTGAGCATGAAACATTTGACATGAGCATTTAAAAACAAAAAAAATTATTCTAAATGTTTTACCGGTAGTGTATATGACCATGTAGCTGAGTCTATCATGTGTTTTTATATGTAGGTATCAGGGTTATATTGGTGCTGCGTTAGTTCTTGGAGGAGTTGACTGCACCGGCCCACACTTATACAGCATCTATCCACATGGATCAACAGACAAACTGCCCTATGTCACTATGGGTGAGTTACACTAACACACTTGTATGAATCATCTTCCTCTTCCACCAAAGGGGGAGATATTGTGTTTCTAAAAAGCTTTTGATTGGTGCCAAGTAGTGTTGTCAAAAATATTGATATTTCGATATGTATCGAGTTGACACGCACCCGCCTCCTCTCATTCAGTCCGGTTAACCCTCTGAACACGGACAACGTCTTAGTGTTGGTGTGACTGGTCTGAATTTCGCGCGGGATTGCACATCTACTCATTCCCGCAGATTTCGCCTTCGCATCTGAAGCGCGCACACTAGGGCTGTACATTTTTTCCGATTTACAGCAACAACAAAAAAATCTAATTCGAATGCAAAAACTGTGCATTCAAAAAAATTTTTGAGGCAGGCGAGACGATGATGATGGAACTGGTGCGGTTTGTTTATCCAGTACAGCGGTGCAGCTGTAAAAAGGCGTAAAAAATGGGCAACCTGTTCAACGGCGTATTCAGTCAGACACAGAGCAGTGCAGAAGGCGGCAATCAGGGCTTAGGAGCATGAGATGGATATAAATGAAAGAGAAGATACACTAACGGTACCTGCTGATAAAAATCCTCTCAGTTGGTGGCAAAAACCATGCGGTGTATATGTATCCACATATTGCGCAGCTGGCAAAGACATACTTGATCATAACTCACCAAAAATGTTCAGCACTCGCTGCAGGTCAAGTTGACTGTTTGGTGTTTTTCCTCAACAATATGTAGATGTTTAGTGAGTGGAAATGGATTGTTTCTGTTTGTTCTTTTGTGTCCACATTACGTTGTATGTCTCAGGTTACTGATGCACTTGCAGTTTTATGCACTTGCTACCTAATTTTCCTTACATGCTCATTAATGAAATTATATTTTATTTAATGACAATTGTTTAAAAAAAGTGAATGCACTGTAAAAAAGTGAATGTCATTTTGTTTCAATAAAATATGCGATGCTTGATTTGGTTTACATTTGCTTGTTGCGCTCGTTTGCGCCCTCTTGTGGCCATAGGGGACAATACAGTACATTTTCCATCTAACATTTAAATATTGCCTTTAGAATTTGAATATAATTCGAATTTTGCTAATATTCATGAAAAAATTTCAAATTGAGCTTTTCAGACATTTTGACAGCCCTAGCGCACACAAACCGTAATAAAGCCGCCTCTGACATACAGGTGCAAAAATGAGCCCCTTTTTCCAGCTTATTAATGGTCAAATACACTCAAAAAATGTCTCAATGCCCATCTTGGTGAGTATTAACATAAACACAGTCGTAAACATTTCAGGAAGAATGTGTAGCAGGAACAGTGTTTGGGATCCATGCGTGCGTCGGGACTTAAAGGGACAGCAGTTATTTGTTATTCACACTACAAAAAGACAAACGAGCACTTACTGCTGACCTCGCTAAACCACGCCCCCCTCGCCACAGTTTATATATGAGTTAAAGCTTTAAAAGCTTTATCATATTAAGTGATCTCTTCTGAAGAAATGTTTAATTGCCTAGACTTGCAATAGACAGACAAAAAACTAAATTATATAAAAAATATCTATTTGACCGTATATAAGCGGTTTTTTTCCCTCATGGTATCGAAAATGGTATCGAATATCGATACTTTTTTTAGGTATCGTATCGAAGTTAGAAATTCCAGTGTCGTGACAACACTAGTGCCAAGATATGAAAGATGTCTAACTGACTAGCTTTGCAAGTTGTGACTTCTATGAAAACGTCAGTGAATATCTGTTACTGAAGATGATGCTCCTCTTGATTCTCACTGGTAACATCAGCATGTTTTTGTCTCATCAGGTTCTGGATCTCTGGCAGCAATGGCAGTCTTTGAGGATCGCTACAGGCCCAACATGGAGGTAACCCTCTCTCGTGTGCATTTACATGACTTTTTGGCTCTATTGAGGTGTTCAATAAAATTCAAACGTTTCTAAGTTAGTAAGGTTTATATATATATATATATATATATATATATATATATATATATATATATATATATATATATATATATATATATATATATATATATATATATATATAATGTTTAATACTTTATCTAGCAAGGGTACATTAAATTGATCAAAAGTGACAGTTAAGACATTTATAATGTTACAAAATGGATGCTGTTCTTTTGAACTTTCTATTCATCAAAGAATTCTGAAAAAAAATGCATCATGTTTTTCATGGAAATATTAAAAGCAATAAATATTAAGACTGGAGTAATAATGCAGAATTTCAGCTTTGCATCACGTGAATAAATTACATTTTAATATATATTTAAATAGAAAACAGTTACTTTTAAACTGTACTAATATTTCACAATATTACTGTTTTTACTGTATTTTTGATCACATATATGCAGTATATATTTGGTGAGCATGCCAGGTTTCTTTCAAATGCATCCAACCCCAAAAATCTTACCAACCTCAAATGTTTTGGAAAATATTGTGTATATTCAGGGTTCCTAAAGTAATTGGCAGATAGGCAATATCAGAGAACTATGGAAAATTTGTGGAAATTAATCTTAGGATGGCATAGTAATTTTGGGATTGAAATTGAAGTATTATTTGTATTGTTTTTGTGAATGCAATAATCATGAAGCACATGTAAATTGGTGAAAACGTGGGAACCCTGTATTCTGTTGTAACAAAGATGATGATGATGATGATGATGGTGGTTGTCGTTCAGGAGGAAGAGGCCAAGCTTCTGGTGCGGGATGCGATAGCGGCCGGTATCTTCAATGACCTGGGCTCAGGAAGCAACATTGACCTGTGTGTGATCACCAAGGGGAAGGTGGACTACCTGAGACCTCATGATATGGCCAACAAGAAGGGTGTCAGGTGAGCGTCCAACATCACCCATCTAAACCTGTTCCAGTTACACTTGTCGCACGGTGGCATGCAAATTGCTAGCATGGAGGCAGTGGAATTAAAGGGTTAGTTCACACAAAAATTGAAATTCTGTCATTAATTCCTCACCCTCATGTCATTCCAAACCCATAAGACCTTTGTTCATCTTCAGAACACAAATTAAGATTTTAAATCCGAGAGCAATTTAATTCACACTTTCAAGCCCCAGAAAGGAAGTATACACATCATTAAAATAGTCCATGTGACTCCAGTGGTTCAACCATAATTTTATGAAGTGACGAGAATACTTTGTGTGCAAAAAACCCCAAAAATAACCCCAGAGAGCCGCTGTTCACGTGAGCACCACAATGCATGCGTGTGATGCTGATGCAGGAGCTGGCCAATGGTGAGCCACCGTTCTGCCATAGAACTCGGAAGCGCTGCACTGTTTACTTCAACAGCGTAGGAGACTGCCACAGACAAGAAGTTGCTGTTGAATAAAGTCGTTATTTTTGTTTGATTTTTGCGCAAAAGTATTCTTGCCACTTCAGAAAATTACGGTTGAACCACTGGAGTCACATGGACTATTTTAATGTCTTCACTACCTTTCTGGGCCTTGAAAGTGTGAATTAAATGGCTGTCTATGGAGGGGTCAGAGAGCTCTCCGATTTCATCAAAAATATCTTCATTTGTGTTGAACATGAAGATGAACGAAGGTCTTATGGGTTTGGAACGACATGAGGGTGAGGAATTAATGATAGAATTTTCACAGAACTAACCCTTAAATTCACATGTAAATCATCTAAATGTTTGCTTTTTATTTTGCTCTGTTCAGATTTCATTAAAATGATCATTTGTTTTCCCGAAGATGAACGAAAAACAACATTTTTGGGTCAACTATCCCTTTAACAGTTTGTTAATGAAGGTTGCCACATGTGTGCATGACACTAATCACAGATTTTACTAAATGAAAGGCTCATGCTTCACTGTTACCTTTTAAGGGAGGATGTGAATGATGGACACCATGTGTGAGTAACCGTGTGTTAAAACGAATCGCCCACATCTAGACATAATTGTAACCTGCATTTGTTTGACTAACCAAGTGTGAGTTTGAAGTAGTTGTTCTTTTTTTCTCTTAAAATCTTGGGCTAACACACTTTAAGTGAATTTCTTTGTTTGGATCCGTTTTATCGTGTGAAAAACATGCAGTGCTTCAGTCCTGATTCTAGATGTGTGTTTAGGCTTAGTTTCTCTGCAGCTGTATCATCTTTAATTGTTTTAATCCTCAGATTTTTTTTTTTGTTCTCCTCACAGAACCGGAAGCTACAAGTACAAGCATGGCACTACCGGGGTTCTGACAAAGACCGTGACTCCTCTGAACCTCGAGGTGGTGGAGGAAGGTGTGCACACCATGGACACCTCCTGAGAAGACACAATCCACCACACTTTGATCTGTTTGTGTCCCCCAAATATTATGTGGTGGTTTAGTAATTTTTCATTATTTCCAATAAAAGAAGTTGTGAGTTGAAGTTGGTGTTCTTTTTATGCGCCTCTTGCTGTATCAGTATTTTCTTAAAAAAGCATGCCAGTTTATTGAGGCATCATTTATTTTAGACAGCTTCTATTTAGCATGTTTGCATGGCAGTCTAAGGTAAGTCTTTTGAAAGAAGTTACTTATGCTCATCAAGGCTGCATTTATTTGATTAGAAATACAGCAAAAACAGTAATATTGTGAAATATTATAACCCTATCAAATAGCTGTCTTCTATTTGAATATATTTTAAAATATAATTTATTCCTGTGATCAAAGCTGAATTTTCATCATTACTCCAGTCTTCAGTGTCACACGATCCTTCAGAAATCATTCTGATTTGCTGCTCACATTTCTGATTATCATCAGTGTTGTCACAGTTGTGCTACTTAATATATTTGTGAAACCACACTTTTTTTTCCCCTTATTATTCAATGAACAAAAAGTTACAAGACATTTTGTGTAACGCATGTCTTACTGTCATTTTTAATCAATTTACTGCGACTGCTGAATAAAAGTATTGATTTATTTAAAAACAAAAACAATGTACTGAACCTTAAGTAGTGTACAATCCGCCAATAGCTGTTTTCTATTTGAATATATTTTAAAATATAATTTATTCCTGCAATCAAAGCTGAATTTTCATCATCATTCCTCCAGTCTTTTGCTCCAGAAATTGTAAATATAGTGTTTGCGTTGTAAAGATACACTCAATTAACAGTAGCTAGTGAAGTGAAGTCGGCGTTTATGGAAATGCAAACAAGTGCTTTTATTGCCTGATTAAAAGTTTGATTTGTATGATTTATTAAAGCAAGGCTAGAATTAGCTAGAGGTCATCATGCGTTTCATTTTGTGTTATGGTTTGTTTGACAAATGTGACCCTGAACCACAAAACCAGTCATAATGGGAATATTTGTGGCGATAGCCAACAATACATTGTATGGGTCAAATTATAGATTTTTCTTTTATGTCAAAAATCATTCGGATATTAAGTAAAGATCATGTTACATGAAGATATTTTGTAAATATCCTACCGTAAATATATAAAACATGTATATGCATTGCTAAGGACTTCATTTGGACAACTTTAAAGGCGATTTTCTCAATATTTCGATTTTTTTGCACCCTCAGATTCCAAATAGTTGTATCTCAGCCAAATATTCCTATCCTAACAAACCATTCAACAATGGAAAGTTTATTTATTCAGCTTTCAGATGATGTATACATCTCAATTATAATTTTGGACAGTTCGTCATGAGCTCTGGGCCTGTTGCACAAAAGTAGAATTAAGACATCCGGGATAAATGACTCAGCTGAGCTCAATGAAGCCAAAACATGTGCGTCCAGGCTTAATTGGTTGCACAAAGACCAAGCCAGGATGAGCAGCCACGGATTCATTAAGCCAGGTGAAACCAATCCTGGATAGGTGCGCGCTCACGGCTTACTCAAATAGACCCCGCCACAGATCACAGATTAACTGATTTACCATGGCAACTAGAGCCGCGTACTTTTCCCCGTCGGAAGCACAAATCCTCATGGAGGCATACGAGGAGGTAAAAGATATAATTAAGAAGAAAGGCAACACCGCCACAGTGATAAAGCAAAGAGAAAAAGCGTGGCAAAGTATTGCAGACCGCCTGAATGCGTAAGTAGTGCACAATTACACACTCACCGCTCCGCTGAAACATCACAATTACAATTCAAATATTTAATTCACATCTCCAAAAACGCAGTTGTACTGTAATTATGAAACGGTTAAATTTTTAATTGAAATGCACTGCAGATATGAGTGAAATTGTGTAAAGTAACTCCATCACACTGTATAAAGCTATGATAAATTATTATTAAAGCCTTACATTATTATTTAACGTTACTACGCTCAGTACGGTTTAATCTTAACCGTTGTACTCTGCTTCTTATGTTGTCCACCGTTTTTTTTGTGTTTCTCCTGCTTTTATTAATGTAAAGCTGCTTTGACAGAATGAAACAATTGTGAAAAGTGCTATATAAATAAAATTTAATTGAATAAATAGATGAGCTATAATAATAATCATGGACTGGGACAATCCGGCAATCTTCCCTGATGACGACAGTGGTCGGCTGCTGAGGGACCAATATGTGTTGAATTATTTTCGTTAGTATGTGTGCTTTCAATTTTGGTTAAATATGTCCTGCGGTGGCAGAGGAATTTGGGTTTTTTTGGGTTAGTTTTTTTACGAATTTGGCCTCTTATGATGTTTGTGCAGTATACTGTGTGTAATACAAGGCTGCAGGGAGGCTACTGCATCTGTTCAGTTGATGTGTATGGATTTGTCCTGCATTTATTTTAGTGTGCAGACATGCAGGGTGTGTTATATACAGACCTTTGAATGTGTATGTATCATTTTGTATAATATGCTTTGATTCTGTGCTTTCCATCTTGTAGAGTCACTGTGACTTCAGTTTCGAAAGGAGCTGATGGTTTACCTGCTTTGTTTTGTCCTTATTCAATAAAGGAACATAATGTTACACATTGTGTTTTTATATTCATATGGAATGTGTATTTGTTTATATGACCGAGTACTAGGGCCACACTGAAGAAAAAGGATAAAGTCATACATTTATGAGGCTGGTTCTTTCTGCAGAAAAGCTACATATTCTTTTTACAGTTTTGATACTTAATATTCTGGCACATCAGCATGTCTTTGTTTATGAAACCATACTGAAGTACAATTTCACGAAATGCCCCACATCTGTCATTTTAACAACTGTCCTCCTTTAAAACAACTGGTTACAATATTATGACTTGTCTTTTTTTTCCCTCTGTGGCCCTAATATTCTATCATTTTATATATAGCCTTATAGTCTATGGGAAACTGTAAATTATCTAATGATAGCAACATCATCTAAAAATCTTTTTTTATCCAAAATCATTGAAATTAATGAGCACAAACGTTTAAATAATGACAGTGGGTCTAGTTATATGTGATAACAATGTATAATGAGCAGTGAAATAACTATTGGTTTCCATTTGTGGTGACTGCTGACTGACATTAGGGATGAGATTAAATAGATCCTGGAATTTAGCCTGGTCTGGAGCAGGCTAGCTCCACAGAATAAATCTCCATGGTAATTTATACCATAACATATCCTCCTGCCCCCTATCCAGCTTTAGTGCAACCGGATTACGGATCAATTGAGCCAGGATCACCAAGATATCCTGGCTTAATCCCTTATCCTAGTTTTGTGCAACAGGCCCCTGGTTTCCAATGATATTGACACTTGAGTCATTACCAACGGTTTAGGAGTTATGAGCCATTTCGCGCTTTCGAGCGCCACCCATTGGCTAATCGGGGTCATACCTTCTCAGGTTCTTCCCATATTGAGGACCACTATCTGGCCAAGTTTTATGTCTCTAGGGCGGTGGTTCTCAAATGGGGGTGCGTGAAGGTACTCCAGGGGGTACGTGAGATGTTAAAATATAGCCTACGTATATTTAAAAAGTAGCATCCATGCAAAAATCCTTTAAAAATAATTATTTAATAAGTATTTCAGGAAAATATAAGTTCATAAAATGATTATATTCAGTAGGCTATTCAATTTCATTATCCTAATAACCCAGAGTCTCCCCCATACCAGGATGGTTTGACCCAACCTCTCATATGCCGCCTCGCATCAACTGTCAATCACTTGGATCAACGATAGGATGATCAGACGTCCCAGTTTCCCGGGGACAGTCACGGTTTTTAATGTTCAGTCCCCGACTGGAGTTGTCCACGGAAATCTCCCCATTTTACAGCTCGTTCCAAACAACCCGCAGATATATTGGGGGGGAAAAGCGCCCAACCAACATACAGCAGTTGCTGGTTAAAGGAGCAGTCGTGCAGTGATTTTTTTTAACCAGCAGATGGCGCTGTGAGATACGCTGACTCTACTTGGTCGCGCGCGCCGCTGAGCACTGAAGAACGTTACTGAGAGCAGAGCACCATTACCGTCAAATATCAAAAGAAACGTCGTTATCGCTTTCAAGGTAGTAACATACTAACTATTCGTTTTTAATTGAAAGTAATATTGTTTGTATGTGTTTTATAACAGAGCCACAACAGGGTGCGGGATTGTTTTGTCCCCAAAAGTTGCAGTGATTACCACACATCTGAACAAAACCAAAACCCCAAACAATTACACTTGCAACCAATACATGTGCAGACTACACATACTTTCTGCTTAAAATAATCCTACAATGCAAAATAACAAGACCGATTAAGGATAGTAAGTGTCGTGTTATTGGGCATAGATTCAAGCGACACATTGTAGAGCAACTGAACAGCATTTATTCATGCGTCATTTTCCAACTCACATTCGTTCACATAACCCCGAGCACCTAGTAGTTCCGGTACTTCCTGTTAGACCCTTCATAATAAAACCCCCTTACATAATAAAACCCATTACTCCACATCCCCCTTTCTAGGAGATGAATGCAGACTTAAATGAACATTTACTGCATGAATGAACACACTTTTTTTTTCTTTTCTTTTTACAACTTATAGAACACTTTCTTTTTTTTTTCTTTTTAACTCTTTTGTATTCACAAGTCCAGTCTTTGAGGTTTTATGACACTTCTACCAGACCTGGTTCTAACAGGACCTGGGGAAGCTGCCTTTGGAGTCTTAACTGCAGACTCTGAATAGTTTGGTGTGAGCCTGGCGCCCTCTGTTGGACAGACTGGTGTACTTGGAATTTGAACCTTTGGTGTGATTTCAGGCAATGGCAATAGATGATGTCTATTTCTTCTGATGACTCCTGAAGGGCTCTCCACGATGTATGAGCGGGGTGTAGAATGAGGTGAGATGACAGTCCCTTCACTTTTGGTGTCTGTGATCCACACCGGTTGTCCTGGTGAAAGCTGAGGAAGATCTCTCACCCGATGTCTTTTGTTAAACACTGAACTGTCCATTAGTCTCCTTTCTCTCTCTCTCTCTTCACCACTGTAGCCTCATTTGGCAGGCTGGGAATGAGCAAAGAGGGAAGCTGAGGAACTGGCGTACGAAGTCTCCGTCCCATTAGAAGTTGCGCTGGGCTGTATCCATTAGCCAATGGGGTCGCTCTGAAGGCTAAAAGTGCAAGATATGGGTCTTTTGCTTTCTTTAGTAGTCTTTTCACAGTCTGGACGTGACGCTCAGCCTCACCATTGCTTTGAGCAAATTTTGGACTGCTGGTTACATGTCTGAAACCATATGCTGCTGCAAAGTCTTTGAACAGCTGGCTTGAAAACTGAGGTCCATTGTCACTGTAGAAAAGCTCTGGAATGCCATGTCTGGAAAAGATTGACTTTAGGTGTACTATAACATCTTCTGATCTCGTGGGTGTCAGTTTTGCTAACTCCACAAATCTGGAATAGTAGTCCACCACCAGAACATAGTTACTGTTGTTAAGAGTAAAAAGATCAGCTCCAACTTTTTGCCATGGTCTTTCAGGGAGCACACTGGGCATTAAAGGTTCCACTGAATTGGCACGTTCCTTAATGCATGTGGTGCAGTTTTTTACCAGCTCATTGATTTGGCCACTCAGACCAGGCCACCACACTGTCTCTCTAGCTCTCTCTCTGCACCTAGACATTCCCTGATGTCCCTCATGTAGTGCTATGAGAACAGAGTTGCGCATAGTGGTAGGAATCACGAGTCTGGTGCCTTTCAGTAGCAGTTCATCACATACAGTTAGAGTGTCTCTGTGTGGCCAATATGCTTTGATTGGACCTGTGAGATGGCTGTAATCTGGCCAGCCTCTCTGACACAAAGACATGACTTCAAAACACGTGTTATCTGTCTTTAATTTCTCTTTCAGTTGTGTGATGTATGTTGAGCTTGCAGGTAGGCTTCTGATTATTTCATCGACGTAGATGTTTGTGTCAGCCATTAGATCTGCTGCAGCTTTAGAATCTGAATCTTGTTCGACAGGTGCGCGTGAAAGGGTGTCCGCTGTGAAGAGTGCTTTGCCTGGAGTATGTGAGATGGAGTAACTGTACCTCATGAGCCTGAGTCGGAACCGCTGGATCCTGGGTGGAAGCTCGGTTAGGGCTTGTAGTCCCAAAAGACTGACAAGTGGCTTGTGGTCAGTTTCTAAAGAGAAGTGTCTCCCGATGAGGAAGTCTTTAAATCTTTCACATCCCCACGTTAGTCCAAGCGCCTCCTTCTCCACCTGTGCATACCTCTGCTCTGTCTCAGTTAGGGAGCGTGAGGCGTATGCTACCGGTCTCCACTGCTCACCTTCTTTTTGAAATAGGACTGCTCCTAATCCATAGGATGAGGCATCAGCGGACAGCTTAAGATCTTTGTTTGGATCATAGAGTGTGAGAACAGGAGTTGATGTCAGTTCACATTTCAGCTGATCAAATGCTTTTTGTTGTGCATAGCCCCAAACCCACTGGTTTTTCTTTGAAAGCAGATCTCTTAGGGGCTTATCTTTCTCAGCCAGTCCTGGAATAAATTTACCTAACTGGTTGACCATCCCAAGAAAGCTGCGCACTTCGCTGACATTTGACGGCTCTTTCATCACTTTAACTGCTCTGATTTTGTCTGGGTCGGGTTGGACTCCCTCCGCGGACAAAATGTGTCCAAGGAACTTTACCTCATGTTTGCTTAAGTCACATTTCTCCATATTTAGTGTGACACCAGCCTCCTGCAGTTTGTGAAGCACTGAGTGAAGTCTGACATTATGTTCCTGCTGGTCCTTTCCCCAAATGAGTATGTCATCCATGTGACAAACCACGCCTGATAGCCCATTGAGAATCACTGACATTCTCCGCTGAAAATGTTCTGGGGCTGAGGCTATTCCAAAAGGAAGTCTGTTAAAATGGTAGCGTCCGAAAGGAGTAATGAATGTTGTATAGTGTGCTGACTCAGGTGACAATGGGACCTGCCAAAACCCTCTGTTCGCATCTAACTTACTGAAGACGATTGCTCCAGCCAGGGATCCAAGTGTCTGTTCCACTGAAGGTAAGATGTACTTCTCTCTGCAAACTGCATCATTGAGGTGAGTGAGGTCCACACAAATGCGCACTGAGTCATTTTTGGTTGGCACTGGGACCATACCTGAGCACCATTCAGTTGGCTCTTCAACTCTGCTGATTACTCCCATGGACTCCATTTTTTCCAGTTCCTGTTTCACTTTTCCCAACAAAGGAATGGGGACACGTCTTGGTGTGGCCAGGGAAAAAGGAACAGCGTCAGGTTTCAGCTTAATAGTATAAGGTTGCTGCATTAACCCCAAACCCTGACACAGCTTTGGATATTTCTCATTTAACACTTTCGTGTCTATGCTATCTGCTCTAGACACAAGGTTTAGCTTGACACTTGCTGGCCTGCTCAACAGTGCTATGTGCAAATCTTTGATAACATATACGTTTTCTTCAATTTCTTCTTCACCTTTGCACAATGTTTCTCTGCACATACCCAACACATTGAGAGGAGTGCCCCCAGGTCCAAACAATGGTCTGTCTGGTTTGCATAACTCTGTCACATCTTGATTTATACTGTAGTACATCTGAGCTGGGATAACGGAAACATCCGCTCCAGTGTCTATCTTAAATCTGACTTTGTGGTTTCTGATGGTAAGATCTGCATACCAAGGATCTAAACCTGCGTCCACAGAACCAAGGAACATGGGTGTGTCATTATATTTCTCTGTTTCTATCTCATGCACAGATTTAACAGACTTACACACCTTACTGTAATGTCCTCTTTTACCACAAGTATGACAGGTCACATCTTTTGCTGGACATTGAACTTTAGCATGTGCAGGTGTTTTTCCACATCTATAGCAGGATCTCTCATTTGGTGTTTTGGACTTTGTTGTGTACTTTGGCTGAGTTGGAGACTTGTATTTTGGATACTGTTGTTTTGGATGCTGTTGTTTTCTATATTTCACTGACACAGCATCTATATCCATGTTGTTCTCTCCTCTAATGTCTGTTTGTTGCCTTTTTATCACTTCTGACTGCCGGGCTTGATTTACTGCCTTCTCCAGCGTCAAATCCTTGTCCATTTGTAATCTCTCGGCTAAGCTAGTGTCTCTGAGTCCCACGACGAGGCGATCTCTTATTAACTCATCGTGTAGTGCACCATAGTTGCAGTTTTCCGCCAAAGCATAAAGCGCGGTGACAAACGAGTCAACAGTCTCATTAGCTAGCTGCACTCTTTGATTAAACCGGGCTCTTTCGTAGATAATGTTTTTCCTGGGCACAAAATATATGTCCAAAGTGTCTCTTACCGCTTGGTACTGTTGTCTCTGCACGTCCGATAAAGCTTGACCTCTAAGAATATCGTCCGCTTCATCCCCCATACAGTAGATGAGCGTGTTTACCTGGTTAGCCTCGGAGCTAAGATGCAGATTGCTGGCTAGACGGAATCTTTCGAATCTCCGTATCCACTTTTCCCATTGCTGAGGCTTAGAAAAATCAAACGCTTCGGGAGGCTGAATGGTGAATGTGGCGTTCGGGGGTGGATTTGCGTTAGCATTGTTGCCTCCGTTTACCTGTAGCTGGGGCGGTAGCCTGCGAGGCTGCGTATGCGGTGCGCTTGCTCCCGCTTCCTCTGTATCCGACATTATTTTCTCCTGATAAAACCTTCTTTTTCACTCAAAGAACAGCTTACTTTCACTCCCCGGCGATTTAGCTCTTACTGCCGCCCGACTTCTGACACCATGTCGTGTTATTGGGCATAGATTCAAGCGACACATTGTAGAGCAACTGAACAGCATTTATTCATGCGTCATTTTCCAACTCACATTCGTTCACATAACCCCGAGCACCTAGTAGTTCCGGTACTTCCTGTTAGACCCTTCATAATAAAACCCCCTTACATAATAAAACCCATTACTCCACAGTAAGAATTATTTTCAAGCATAAACGTAACAAAACTTTTGAAGTAAAAAAAGTAATTTATATAGTATAAACTTAAAAACAATTATAAAATGTTACTATATTAGTTGAAAAGTTATCATATTTATGTTTTATTTTTGTAATGTGTTTTTTTTAAGTCATGTTACAATATTGTTTTGAACTGCTTATTTACAATGGTTAGCTTACCATTAACTGTTTTCAATGTTTGTTTTTTATTGTATTACATCCATACCAAAAATCCTAATAATCAAACTAAATCATAATAATTATTAATGTTAATAAGTAATATAGGGACTCCACAACAACAACATAAAAAATGTATTGTCCATGTTTTTTTAATTCAAATATAATAGCAAATGAGATTTTAGTGATATTTTGACCACTTAAATAGGAAATGTTTCCATTTCAGAAATATGGTCAGTTTTCACTACATCAGTTTCAATCACTACATTTTAGTGATGAGAAATATTTGCAATACATTTAGTCATGGATTATTATCATTTAAAATGTTCGAAATAGTTTTTTTTTTTTTTTTCAAATGTTTGAATTTTGTATGTTTATCTGTTCCAAAGTTTAATAAATCAGACACTGATGGCACAGTGCTCTGTTTTAAGTCTTTGTTTTTCAAACAAAAATGCTTTGCGCTGGTTAGGGGGTACTTGGCTGAAAAAAATATTTCACATGGGGTAAATCACTGATAAAAGGTTGAAAACCACTGCTCTAGGGCTTATGAGTTTCAGCCCTTACGAGCTTGAACCCCTAAAAACACATCCGTATGACTGGTTTGTGGTCCATGGTCACAAATGTTAGTAGTTAATTAATTTGCTTATCACCAGCGCCTTAG
Source organism: Romanogobio albipinnatus (assembly GCA_023566225.1). NCBI lineage: Eukaryota > Metazoa > Chordata > Actinopteri > Cypriniformes > Gobionidae > Romanogobio > Romanogobio albipinnatus. The sequence goes on along the minus strand of CM042255.1, from coordinate 39,848,697 downwards.
ATTATGAGTTGTCACTTCCTAATGCGTTCAGATGTTCTTCAAAACAATAGTCACAAAGTCAGCAGTTACATTTTATTGCTAATTACACATTTTAACGAGAGACAATGTTTTAAAATTCCTTAAAAATAACATCTCTTTGGAACAATGTATATAATGAATACTTTCACATGGTAGATATTTGACCAGATTTCAAGATCTCTCTCCGACGAGTGTTTCCTTGGGAAAACACTTAACAATTGTGTGCGTGTGTGTATGTATGCATGTCTCAGAAACATAAAGAGCGATAAGTAACTCAACTGTAAGGCTCTTTATATGTTGTTATGAATATAGGCCTACAGAAATAGTATGCATAAATAGAACCACCTTGCTTTGACATCATCAAGATGAGTCACTGGGTCACCTGACCTAATCAACTTTCTCTAAACCAATCAGCATACAGCACTGATACATCATTAGGAGGCGCAACAGAATATATCGGCATTCCTTTCAATACAAATCTAGAGAAGCGCTCAGCTTGACACTGTTGGCATTCTCTCTTCACTCGTTTCTGGATCTTTCTATAGCTTGATCAGTTGGATTGAGAGAGCAGAGGTCACAGGTTTGCGCAATGGTTCTCCTGGCTGCAGGTGTGTGTGTGTTTGTATCAGGTGCTGGCCGTCCACCGTTCCATCTGTGAGGAGAACTGCAGGACGAAGCTGATGTCGGGCCGCTGGTCGGGATTTGGGTTGATACACATGCTGACCAGATCTCTGAGCTGAAACACATAAAAGGTGTGTAGTTTACAAAAGATGTTCACATATTGGCTGTATCTGAATTTGCATACTTCACTATATAGTAGCTGAAAAACAGAATGGCTGTGTCCAAAATCGCATACTCTCTTGAGTAGGTTCTTATTTTGAATAAGTAATTACTTGTTCTGTATGAATGTGTGTGTAATCTGGACGTACTACATTCGTCGCGCTGTCATTATCATGTGACCTACCAGTGTCAGTGTAAGTTACCGCAAAAATACAATAAAATGTCTAACACTCTTTTGTTTTTCGCCTACTATATAGTATGCGATTTCGGATGCAGCCTATGTCATAAGAGTAGTATGTCTGAATTCACAGTACTCATAAAAGAGATGACCTACTACTTCTGGTGAGAGTCTGAAGTGTGCATAAAATGGACACTTTACTATCCCATGAGGTCACAGGAGAGGATTTGTGAATGGCGGTGACGTGGTGCAACTGACACTGGTAGGTCACATGTCAACATAAAACATGCAGAATGTAGTATGTCCAGATTACATTTATACTATATATATATAGTCTAATGTATATACTGTACATACAGTACATACTTTTTTAGCACTCGCAAAGTGCTTAAAAATAATTACCTAATCAAATTGATTGATCTGTGATTGTTGAGATGGCCTGTTACAAAATCTAGTGAGCTGACTACCTAGACAGCATCTTCAGGGATCATTGCGTTTCAATGTTCAAAAGTTTGGGGTCAGTAAAATTCAGCAAAGACGCATTAAATTGATCAAAAATGACATTTACATTGTTACAAAAGATAAAGGATCATGTAACACTGAAGACTGGAGAAATGATGCGCAAAATTCAGCTTTGATCACAGGAATAAATATATCTTTTTTAATATATTCAAATAGAAAACAGTTATTTAAAATAGTAATAATATTTCACAATAATACAGTTTTTTACTGTATTTTTGATTAAATAAATTGATAAAGAACATTATAAATTCTTACCAATCTCAAACGTTTTTAGTTTGTTTCTGCTATAAAGCAAAACGTGTTCTGTGTGATCAGCCTCTAAGTGTGTGTGTGTGTGTGTGTGTGTGTGTGTGTGTGTTTGTGTTTGTGTGTTGTACCTTCTGGGAGTAGTGCTCTGATGGGAGAGGTGGGTAATCACACTGTTCGATCTTTTGGCACAATGACAGCAGGTTCATCTTGTCGCTGTAGAAGGGGCTGTGCAGAGCTGCCATCTGACAGAGACAGAAATATCATTCATGACATCCTTTAAAGGGGTGGTAAAGCACACTCTTTCGAAGGCTTGATTGTGTTTGTGGGGTGCACTGTAACGTGTTCATGCTTCGTTTTTAAAAAAATGCAGTTTTTGTCATATATTTGACCTTTATTCTACACTGCTCTGTCCCTCCTTGTAAAAACGGTCTGATGGTTTCCGGATTCTGTGAAGCCAGTCCCTCAAAAATACGCAATGGGCTCTGATTGGTTAGCTGGCCCAGTGTGTTGTGATTCGCTAACCGCCTAGTGAACATTTCTCGAAAGCGTCACGCCCCTTACCTCTACAGGTAGCCTCAGGCTACTAGCCTGAGCTTTGTGTACAATAGCGTCAATGAAACCATACCAAGAGCCCGAATCAGACCCAGACAATTTTAGTGAAGATGATCGAGCAGAACCTGTTCAGTCCTCAAGAGTAAAGACTGCGGATCTATAGTGATCGCTCCTGAATGGCACTGTTACTTTTGTATTTTTAGAACGATTTGCCAAATATCTGTCGCAAGAACGAACACTAAACATTGCTAGTAGCCAAATCAAGCACAGAACCATGTTTAGCATGCCTGTAGATAAACAATACATAAAAGCTCTAATCAAAGAATAATTTACACTAATGCCAAGTTCGCTGTTGAGATTTTAAACAGTTTGTAACGTTAGGGGTTTGTCGGATAACGTTAAGTATGAATGAGCATTTAACAAACTGGTTTGCAGAGCCAAACAGCGCTGTCATATTTACTTCCTTGCTACAACGTAGGCTACAATTAACAACACGAACTATTACAGGAAAACACATCGACGAAAAATAAATCACACTTACAGGTTGTAGCCCGTACTCGCGAAGATTGTGGAAGCTTTCCTCCGCGAGATGTGCCGCGGTAGCCGCGCATGCCCGCCTGTCTCGTGCAGCTGAAGGCTCATGTATTGCAAATACAGATGAATATTGTCCATTATGTCACATTTTCCGATCTTCTCCTCCGACCCCTGTCTGTCTCGTGCTTTGATTTATGATGGGCAGCTTATATCCGATGCAAATGTGTTCCCCTCATGTCTCTTACACACATGAATATGACGTTGTATGTTAAACGCACTGCAACACACCCCCGTCCCTAGGAAGGCTGAAGAAAGTGGACCTGCAATCCGGATGAAAATAACAGCGGTTCGTCGGCATTGTCAACAGCACTCCAGCCTACTAACTATACCACAACAACTCTTCCCCGCTGCGATACAAAATGGCCCCCCTTATTTCATATTCTCGGAGGAGGGGTTTATGTAAATATTGGGCCTGGTGATGTCAGCAAACCCTGGGTGAATGTGTAGTAGTCCCTACTGGCCGTTTGCTGTAGTCCTTAGAAATCGATTTCTTTAAAAGCAAATATCTCCCTTTGCTTTAAACTTTGAACGTTGTAACTTTGAAGATGTTGTTTATGCTCAAACAGCAACATTACACACTAGCTAAAGTTAGAAAAGTGAAATCGTGTTTTACCACCCCTTTAAAAAGGTGGTTGATTGCCCCTTTTTACAAGATGTAAAATAAGTATCGGATGTCCACAGAGTGCGTATGTGAAGTTTTAGCTCAAAATACCCCACAGATAATTTTTTATAGCATGTTAAAAATGCCAATTTTTGAGGGTGAGCAAAAACATGCCGTTTTTGTGTCATTTTAAATGCAAATGAACTGCCACTCATGGGGCGGAGCTTCAAGAACTACAGTTTGCAGCTCTGATTACCTCATGAAGATGGGCAATGAAACTGTTCAGCCTTTTATGTTCAAACCGGAGTCAGACAATGACTTAAAAAGAAGTGACAACATGTAGTATGCAACAAGATGTTCCTGAATGGTTATTTGAAAAATCTATTGTAGCTGATGTGGAGTTAACTTAAAGTCATTGATTAGCATATTCTGTCATGATAATCTCACCCCCTTTGTTGCGCATTCCCGGGGGCAGGATTTATGTAAATTTCAGGGTTAGTGATGTCAAGCTTGTGTAGTTCCTACCAGTCATTTGTTGTAGTCCTTAAAAAGCAATTTCTTTAAAAGAAAATATCTCCCTTTGCTTTGAGCGTCGTAACTTTGCAGATGTTGTTTATGCTCAAACAGCAACATTACACACTAACTAATGTTTAAAAAGCCAAATCATAATCAACCACCCCTTTAAAGAAAACATCATTACGTCTCTTCGTGCCCTTGTTCATATTGTTGGCAAGTTGCCAGGCTTACTATTTGAGTCCTACTATCACACTAGTTTCATGTTAACCCTGTGGCTGATATTTAAAAAAAGAGTGTGTATTTCAACATCTAATCTGGTGCAATATCTTGCCCTATAGATAGACTATGATTGCAAGTGCTTGCAAGTGCATTACTATAAAATACGTTCTATTTGTTTATTCAAATTAAAGGACAAATCAAAATGATTTTTTATGGTAATTAACAGTATGCCACAGCTTGCACTGGATTTTATTGGTAAAACTATACACTAACTTAAAAATCACAATGCAAACTAGCCACCATAAATGAAAAAGAAATGCACATTATCCATATTTAGAAATATTTAACATTTGATTTATTAAGAAATTTCTCTTTTACATATAATTTCACGAGTTCACACTTGCATCAATTTAAATAGAGTAAAGATTATGCGTATTTGGCGTGATGTCTGGGGGAGGACTCCGGGCTCTGAATTTTGGCCCAGAGTATCCTCCCCCCGTGATAGATATAGTCTAGAACTAGACTGCATTGTATTATGGATTGTGTTGACGTCTAATAAGAGTTTATTAATTTAAAGTGAGGAGATGGGGTGGTGGAGGGATGCTAAAAAACTGTCAACAAAAAGGAGGTAAATCTGCAGTATATATATACCTCTTATGCCTAGTTCAGACTGGCCGATTTTAGCTCCGATTTTGACTCGCCGACAGGTTTTGCGAAATCGCAGACAAATGCCCGAAATCACTGGCAAATCGGTGCACGTGAGTGACAATCATTTTGATTTGTCCTTTAATTTGAATAAACAAATAGAATGTATTTTATAGTAATGCACTTGCAATCATAGTCTATCTATAGGGCAAGATATTGCACCAGATTAGATGTTGAAATACACACTCTTTTTTTAAAGATCAGCCACAGGGGTTAACATGAAACTAGTGTGATAGTAGGACTCAAATAGTAAGCCTGGCAACTTGCCAACAATATGAACAAGGACATGAAGAGACGTAATGATGTTTTCTTTAAAGGGGTGGTTTATTATGATTTGGCTTTTTAAACATTAGTTAGTGTGTAATGTTCACACACAGTGTGAACTATCAAAGACACGATCAGAGAGAATCGCAGATGCCCATGAGATTTTGGCATGCTAAATATCTGGACCTGTCGGCGATTCAAATTCCTGCTGTGTGAAATGTGTTCTGCCAATGAGAGAGCAAGATACAGGGCAGCGGGTGGTTCGGGGAGGAGTTATAGACCATAATATCAGTATTTTAATAGATATATTTACAATTATATCAAACAGAAACAAAGCACAAACATTTCCTTGACCAACCGCAACAGTAGCACATTGCAAAAATGATTTATTTACCTCAAACTCTCTTTACAGAACACAATCATTGCTCTCTTTATCTCCCCAACCATTTCCTCCATAATCTTTTTTCTTTTTCTCCCTTTTTCTGCAAATCAGTGCACAGACAATTTGGACCGCAAGTTTCTGCACTGCAGTCTATATTTTTAATAACAATTCCAGTCTTGCACGAGAACTCCAGTGTGACGCCCGTGTGCTCTTGCGTTGTTTCCTTCTCATTTCTCGCGTGTTTTGTTGTGAAACGTAGTTTGCGGACGGGACAGAGCTATCAGCGATTCTTCCTCTGAACACAGAGGTCTAAAACAAGAATTTTTAAAGAGAAATGCTGGAGGATTTCGGTATAAGAGAGGAAGAGGAGCTTGAGTTTGTTGCCTAGCACTATTTGTTTGAACCGAGAGAGGCATTAAAGCTTACGCTACTCCTACATCCTTTTGCCATAAATCGACTTTGGTAGGCCTTCTGCCTGAAGCTAGTTATTAAGTTTTAAATATGGATATTTTTCTTACACAAACGCATCACTTCCATTCATAAGGCCTTTATTAATCCCCCAGAGCCGTGTAGATATCGTTTATAATCAGGGTCCCCGCGGGATATTAAAAAGTCTTAAATGTCTTTAAATTCAAAATCAAAATTTTAAGGCCTTAAAAGTCTTAAATTCGCTGAAGTATTGAGTTCTAGGTCTTAAATAATTTTAAACGGGTCTTAATTTTCCTAAGTTCATGTAACGCTACTCCATTGCTCATTGAAATGCTCCCGCAATGTTTTAGAGAGAGAGAGAGAGAGAGAGAGAGTGTGTGTGTGTGTGTGTGTGTGTGTGTGTGTGTGTGTTGTTAGTTAGTTTTTTCCCTAGTGAGAGACCAACATGCATCTTATATAGCAGCCAATCAGCTTTCATGTTATTGGCGCGAGGCTCTTTCTGATTGTACCACAGACGCATCAAACGGATTTTATTCTTCAGCTTCAGTTCTCCAGTTCTTCCAGTTCACGCGATCGTGATAGCAAAGGCGAATCTTTCTCACCTGCCATCTCGTATAATGACCAAATAAAAGTTTGATATGCCCGATAGCACTAAACAAAGAGTTTAAAAAGCGGTGAAAACCCCGAACTCATTCGCTACTGACACACGGACTGATGTCAGACTGGCCGCGGATTCTGCAGGCGTTTGCCGCCGGTCAGCGCTCGCGCGAGTGAACCGAATCTAGGCATATTCATACATATCCATATCTATGGGCTCATCATTACTGTAGGTCTTAAAGTGAAAGCAACCCAATATAGCCGAGCCTATACCCCCTCCTGCCTGTGTCGTTAGTATTAATCAAACAACAACAACGGGGAAAAACAAACAGTAGCCCTAAACTTAAAGCACTGTTTGTATCTGTATATTTAAGTTGTATTTATTTGTCCTATTGTCAAACAAGATTCATGCATTTTGTTTGTTTTATTGCCATGTGTGACTATTGTGCATCTAATATAATGATATGGTAAATGTGGCATCCTAATTATGAAAAAAAAAAGAAACATGCACATTTCTGAAAATGACCATCACAAAATCAGTCATTTTGATCTCACAAAAAATGTATATACATACACACACACTACCGGTCAAAAGTTTGAGAACGGTTCGATTTTTAAAATGTTTTTTAAATAAGTCTCTCCTGCTCACCGAGGCTGCATTTATTTGATCCAAAATACAGCAAAGACAGTATTATTGTGAATATGTTTTTTTATTTTTTTATTTAAAATAACTATATTTCAATATATATCTTAAATAGAATTTATTTCTGTGATTCAAAGCTGAATTTTCAGCATCATTGCTCCAGACTTTAGAGTCACATAATCCTTCAGAAATCTTTTTTTTACTTTTTTTTTTTACTTTTTTTTATCCATCAAAGAATCCAAAAAAAATGTTTTACACAACTGTGTTCAACACTGATAATAAACATAAATGTTTGTTGATCATCAGATCCTCATATGAGAATGATTAGTGATTTAGTGAAGGGTCATGTGACACTGAAGACTGGAGTAATGATGTTAAATTCAGCTTTGATCACAGGAATAAATGACACTTTACTATTTATTCACATAGAAAACAGTCACAACAGAACTGTCACAATATTACAGCTTTTTGTATTTTTAATAACATAAATGCAGCATTGGTGAGCAGAATGTAAAAACATTTAAAAATCTTACCGTTCTCAGACTTTAGACCGGTAGTGTGTTTGTATATTAATCCTGGTGGGATTGAGCTATGAGGAAGTGCAAGATTACTAATACTTTGTTCAATTTGAATAAATTAATTTGCTTTGCAAGTAATTTTGTGATTCTGCATTTCCTTTTGTACGTTTTTTTTTTTAAAATTGCGTGATATAGGTCTTAAATTTAATTCATAATGGTCTTGAAAAGGTCTTAAAAAGTCTTAAATTTGACTTGGTGAAACCTGCAGATACCCTGATAATGGGTGGATGCACTTTTATGGACTTTACAAAAGACTTATTGAAAAAATGTATCAGGGTTTCCACACTAATATTAAACTGTTTTCAACATGATGATAATAAGAAATGTTTCTTGAGCAGCAAGTCAGAAAATTAGAAAAGAGTGACACTGAAGCATCACAGGTTAAAAAAAATACATTTTACAATATTTCAAAATAGAAAACTGTTCTTTTAAATATAAAAATGTAATAATATTTCACTATACTACTGATGTTACTATATTTTGATCAAATAAATGCAACCTGGGGGAGTATAAGAGACGTGTGTGTGTTTGTGTACCTCATACAGCAAGCAGCCCAGAGACCAGATGTCCGATTTGAAGTTGTATCCGTTTTCATGAATCCTCTCGGGAGACATGTAATATGGAGTTCCAACTGAAAAGGACACAGATACACATTAAGCACATTTGTGTATTTAGAGGACATTGTATTGTCAGGACTAGGGTTGGGTATTGTTTTGTTTTTTTTCGATACCGGTGCCAAACCGTTACTTTTAAAACAGTACCGGTGCCTAAACGGTGCCTGAACCGATACTTAAAAAAAATAAAAAGAGCCACAAAACGAGGTGGATGAGATTAAAGAATGGCTTTTTATTGATTTTTTTTTTAATTATTTAAATTTAACAATTTATTACAAGTTTAAAGTATACTTAAATATATATATAAATATAAATAAATACAAAATACTTAACAAATTCACAGTACACCTAAAGACACCTAACCCAACTACAACAGGCCTAATTTAACTCAAAATAACAGTTACAGTAATAACAGCAGTAGAATATATTGGCACTGGGTTTCGGTACTCAACCCTAGTCAGGACTGGTTCTGTGCATGCATGAAGTGTGTGTTTATGTGAGTGTTTGTGTGGATCGTCAGTGGTACCAAGAGAATGTGCGACAGTGGTTTTGGAGCTAAAGTATCGGCCTAGTCCAAGGTCACCGAGTTTGACCTCTCCAGTAGCTGTGATGAAGACGTTGGCTGGTTTTACATCTGAAACGCACACACAAAAACATTGTCAGGAGTACGAAAGAAATAGAGGAACATTAACGAAAGAAATCATGCGTGTCTCTTTCAGAAAGGGTGTGCGTTTACCTCGATGCATGACTCTGCGGGAGTGCATGTGTTCCAGTGCGCTGCAGAGCTGCACGAAATACTTCCATATCGTTCGTTCAGGAATCAACCTCCGCTTCTTCTTAAAATACTACACACATGCCAGGGTTATTATCGTTAGCTAAAACCTTTTTACATTTTCATTTACTGAAACAAAATTAAACAAAAAACGTCAAAAAAATGAAGTGAATGTTGCCTAAATTGTTTAAAGAGTTAGTTCACCTAAAAATGAAAATTCTGTCATTAATTCCTCACCCTCATGTCGTTTCAAACCCATAAGACCTTCGTTCATCTTCAGAACACAAATGAAGATATTGATGAAATCCGAGAGCTCTCTGACCCCTCCATAGACAGCAATTTAATTCACAATTTCAAGGTCCAGAAAGGTGGTAAAAACATCATTAAATTAGTCCATGTGACTCTAGTGGTTCCACCTTAATTTTATGAAGCGACGATAATACTTTATGTACTTTATTAGCTCTCGGATTTCATCAAAAATATCTTCATTTGTGTTCTGAAGTTGAATGGAGGTCTTATGGGTTTGAAACGACATCAGGGTGAGGAATTAATGACAGAATGTTTTTAATTTTTCATTTAATGTGTCAGGTGAGACGGACCTTAATCATCTGGGACATGTCACCAGCGCCTGCTAACTCCAGAACAATATTCAGCTCATTGTCTTCAATAAATGAGGCCAGATACTTTATGACATTTGGATGGTTCAGTTGCTGCAATTACAGGATGAACATGAAATATCACAAACTGTCACATAGAGAGAAACATGCATGAGTTCAAAATCACATGCTACTAACCTTTAACAAGTCGATCTCTTTAATGCAGTCCTGCCGGGCTTTAGCATCCATCATTTCAAAGATCTGAGAAAACACCATTTTGAAAACAGATTCCACTACTAGAAGAGAACAAGATTTCGGCCCCACTTTATATTAGGTGGCCTTTAGTACTATGTACTTACATCAAAAAATAAGTACAATGTACTTACTGTGTTCAAATTGTATTGTAAAACACCTTTGCTGATATTGAGGTGGGATACGGGTAGAGTTAGGGACAGGTGTGGTGGTATGGGTAAGTTTAAGGGTAGGGTTAGGTGTAAGGGAAGTGTCAACTGTGTAATTACAAATGTAACTACAGAAATGAATTACAGATGTAATTACATGCAGGTGTTTTTTTAAATGTAAGTACAATGTAAACACATGTATGGACACAATAAGTGCATTGTATCAAATGATTAATTAAAATGTTAGTACATAGTAGTTAAGGCCACCTAATATAAAGTGGGTCCAAGATTTCTTATCTTCACCAAATTGCTTATTTGCACAGGATTTTGGAGATCTAGGCTGTGGTCGCAATGGAACTAGCAAATTGCATAGTATACTGGTCACTGTTTCTTACAAATACTGAATGAAAAGAGTATACAAAATGTAAAGATAAAAAAGTGCAATGCCATACTCTCACATGACCTCACTTACATTGCACGTTTAATCTAATATGTGGAATAAATTATAAATATTTATATATTTACTTATTTTAATTAGCATTTTTAATCCAATTTTGGTAAAACAAAAACAAAAAAACTGATATACAAATAATGCTTGGTTCATTGGTCACTTGACCTCTACATTGTATGTTTAATTCAATTTAAATATGTATAATTTATATTCTTTATAATTATTTATATTATTTTGCATTTTAAACCAATTTTATGTAAAAATGTCTTAACTTTTAATGATTCATTTGAGTCAAGGAACATGTTAAAAATCACCCTGGTTCATTAGTCACATGATCTATCCACATTGCATAATTAATTCAATTTATAAATATTTATATTAATTTATTATATTATATTATATTATATTTATTATATTTTAATCCACTTTAACTTTGGGTGAGTCATTGGTGAGTCAAAGAAGGGATGTTAAAAATCACATGATCTCACCACATTGCATAATTCATTTAATTTATAAATATTAATTATTTATTATATTAATGATATTATATTATTATATTAATTATATTATTTATATTTTAATCAACTTTGTTAATTTTTGGTGATTCATTGGTGAGTCAAGGAAGGGATGTTAAAAATCACATGATCTCCACAATGCATAATTAATTGAATTTATTAATATTTATTATTTATTATATCAATTATATTATATTAATTATATTTTAATCCACTTTGTTAATTTTTGGTGATTCATTGGTGAGTCAAGGAAGGGATGTTAAAATTCACATGATCTCACCACATTGCATAACTAATTTAATTTATAAATATTTATTATATTAATTATATTATATCTGAATCCACTTTTGTTAACTTTTGGTGATTCATTGGCGAGTCAAGATGTTAAACAGATGTTAAAGATATTAAAGATCACATGATCTCACCACATTGCATAAATAATTTAATTGATAAATATTTATATTATATTGTATTATATACATTATTGTTTAGTAATGAATTACTCTTGGTTCATCTGTCACAGTGGCAATGCAAGGTTTAAGTCAAGCGCATTGCATTATGGGATTCTCTATTCCACAGTTTTCACTGGTTATACATTGCACATTTTGTCAAATACAATAGATCATCTATGCATACAGAATATTGAGGTAATGTGCTTAGTGTACATACTGCATACTGCAAAAACTGTATGTGGTATGCTAAAATGCAAGTTCAATTCATGTAAATGTTCACCTGTACTTTCTTTAGTGCCACTTGCCGGTTGTCCAGTAGACATGTGGCTCTATAAACCTCGCTGAACTGACCGCGGCCAATCATTTTCTCGATGAGGAAGTTGGACAGATACGAATAGTATTCATATCCATATCTACAGTCTTCCTGTAGAACAAACAGATCATGGGTTCAATTCCCAGGCAGATCAAGAACTAATAAAATGTGTACCAATGTAAGTCGCTTTGTATAAAAGCATCTGCCAAATGCTTAAATGTACATGTAAAATGTAATAGCATGTTCCTCTAAGAGACAGAGGAACAGAAAGAGACAGTAAGGGAAAGTCAGAGAAGTGTGATAATGGCAGTATTATTGGATTGATGATTCATAAAAGCGTCTGTTTGCCGTTGATGAGTGTTTTAACAGCATTTGCCACGTGAGCCCAGGCCTGTGCCCGCAGCTGCACATGTGATGTGGGCGGTGTGTGTGTGTGGTCAGACCTGGTTGTTCTGTACTGGCACCGTGTAATTCTTATTCAGATCTTGAAGGCTGTTCTGCTCCATAATGACATTCCAGACCTACAGGCAACACAAAGGACATGGAGTCAATCAAAAGACAGGCGTTCGCAACGTCTGCTTCATCAGACAGGTTGTTTCATTTCCAGATGGCTGCTTTGTTTAATTGTAGTTTTTCAGTAATGATTAAAAACAATCATGAACCGTTCAAACAAAGGCTGAGATCAGACGAGCAGTGCTATGAAACAGCCGTGGATTGAGGAAATGAATTGCTAATTTGAGGTGTTTGCTAAAACGAGCATCACTATTATATCTGCTCAAATTTAGGGAAAGACATTTGAAGAAACCATGAACGGCAATATGGAATTTTGTGGTATTTCCTGCCTTTTTTTCTGCTGTGGAGATGATTTATACCTAAACTCAAATGTTTAGACATTTACAATCGCCCAGCAAAGGAAAAACAGGTGAAAACATCCCAAAGACTTACACTGAAGGAGAAAGCTGAGCCATATTAGCCTTTTGATGACATTCAACAGATGTTTTCATTTATTTATTTACACAATATACCGTTCAAAGGTTTAGGGTTGGCAAGATTTTTTAATGATTTTTGAAAGAAGTCTCTCATGCTCAACAAAGATGCATTCATTTGATCAAAAATACCGTAAAAACAGGTTTTCCATTTGAATAGCCTATATAATAATGTAATTGATTTCTGTGATCAAAGCTGAATTTTCAGCATCATTACTCCAGTCTTCAGTGTCACATGACCCTTCAGAAATCATTCTAATATGATGATTTGCTGCTCAAGAAACATTTCTTCTTATTATAAATGTTGAACACTGTTAATAATATTGCAACAGGATTCTTCAATAAATAGGATGTTCAAAAGAAAATAATCAAATTTGAAATAGAAATCTTTTGTAACATAAATGGCTTTACAGTCACTTTTTAGTTTAATGCATCTTTGCAAAATGCAATTATTAATGTCCTTTAAAAAAAATTGTACTGCCCCAAAACATTTGAACAGTATAGTCCTTTTTTTAAACAGAGGAATGTCCATTTCCATCAGACAGCCAACTGTTATTAAAAATAAGATTTTAAAAATAAGTTCACTTTTTTTTTTTGTACTAAATGAACACAAGGCTTGCTTAATTTTACATCACCAGCAAAGCCATCAAAAATATATTGTGTATATTTAATAGATCACCCAGACCTATGCTGATATCCATGCTAACAGGTGTCAGTACAAAGTCTAAGAACACTGTCATATTGAGTCACTTAAAGGAATAGTTCACCCAAAAAATGAAAATTACCCCGTGATTTACTCCCCCTCAAGCCATCTTAGGTGTATATGACTTTCTTCTTTCAGACGAATACAATCAGAGTTATATTAAAAAATGTCCTGGGTCTTCCAAGCATTATAATGGCAGTGAATTGAGGATGAAATTTTGAGGCCCAAAAAAGTGCATCTATCCATTATAAAAGTACTCCACACGGGGGGTTAATAAACGATGCGTTTGTGTAAGAAAATTATCCATATTTAAAACTTTATAAACTAAAATAACTATCTCTGACAGACGGCCACACACATCGATTTACAACGAAAGACCTGACACATGATGCTGTCACAATTCACCAGTGTGAGTGCCCGTGATCACCACCAGAGGGCACTCCAACCCAGACTGTCATTCTATCATAGACTACATTACCCATAATCCTTTGCCCGGACTCATCCTCACTAATTGTTTGCACCTGTGTCTCATTATCTCATTACCTCTGCCTATATATACCATGTTCACTCTGTCATTCACTGCAAAGTCTTGTTTTATTCATACTGCAATTCTGAGCGTTTTCCCTGGTTTCTTGTCTCTTGGTTTTGGATTTCGTGCCTGTTCCGGGAATTCCCCATTTGCCTGTCTCTCTTGTTTGCCTGATAGGACTGATTACATGTTATGACCTCTTGCCTGTTTGATGACTACGAGTGTGGATTACCCCTTACAAATAAAACTGCATTTGGATCCTCAATCTTCTGTCTAAGAGCAGTTTGTTACAGAGGCATTGATGAAAGCAGAAGCGCAGAGGATAGAGCAAAACAAAGCACCGGTCACGAATTAGAAGTCTAAAACAAAATGTTTTAAAGACAAATGCTGGAGGATTTCTATATAAGAGAAGAGGAGCCTGAGTTTGTTGCCCAGCACTATTTGTTTGAACCGCGAGAGGCGTCAAAGCTTATGCTACTCCTCTGTCAGTTTAAATCTAGACTAAAAACACATCTCTTCACTGTGGCATACACATAAAACACTTTTTCAATTAAATGATTGTTAGGCTGCATTAACTAGGTCAGCCGGAACCGGGAACACTTCCCATAACACCTAATGTACTTGTTACATCATCAGAAGAATGGCATCTATGCTAATGATAGTCTCTCTGTTTTATCCCGAGGTTTACTGCAGTCAGCCGGATCGGGGCCGTATCCATATCAGATGGTGGACCTGCGCCCAGAGAAAACCAACGCATGACCCTGAAGTGTCTGCAGAGACCATGTCAATTAGACTCCCCTGAAATTGCATCATCGACACGGCATCCTCAATAAACCCGTCTCCGGCGTGATGATTCCGATTGTTCGAATATTACAATTTAATAATACTTAAATCGATATGTCATCCTCAATAAACCCGTCTCCAGCGTGTTGCCTTCGATCAATCGAATATTGCACTTTAATAATTATTTAATCAACATCATCCTCAATAAACCCGTCTCCGGCGTGTTGCCTCCGATCCTTCGAATATTCAGATCTATTATGACCTCTGATCTATAAAGTTGCCAGAATAATAATCATACGCTGTTTGTTAATTGATCAGAGGAGAACTGGCACTCCGACTGAGCCTGGTTTCTCCCAAGGTTTATTTTTCTCCATTAGGTGATTCTCCAAACCTGATGGGGTTTTGGTTTCCTTGCCACTGTTGCCTCTGGCTTGGCGTGCTCCGTTGGGGACACTACATTTTTCTAAATTTTCAACTAAATATCCAAATAAATCTAATTATTAAACTAAATTACCCATATAAACTAAATTAATTACTGATCTAAAGCCCACACTGTCACTGTATGATAATTGAAATGAACTGATGACCGCCATTTTCTCCAGAATGGCTAGACGGCTGAATAAAATTATGCTGCATTATTTTCCTGTTTAACACTGTAAAGCTGCTTTGAAACAATCTGCATTGTTAAAAGTGCAATATAAATAAAGTTTACTTGACTTGACTTAACTCCTAAATCGTGTTCGGGTTACTCTTTTGGCCGCCTGCCAAAAGCTAGTTATTTTAGTTGTTAAAGTTTTAAATATGGATATTTTTCTTACACAAAGCATCGATTCGCTTCATAAGGCCTTTATTAACCCCACAGAGCCGTGCAAAGTATGTTTATGATGGATGGATGCACTTTTTGGGCTTCAAAATTTCGTCCTCCATTCACTGCCATTATAATGCTTAGAAGGGACTTTTAAAAAAAAAAAAATATTTGTATTCGTCTGAAAGAAGAATGTCATATACACCTAGGATGGCTTGAGGGTGAATAAATCATATCCCTTTAACAATAATCTTAGGCTGCGTCCGAAATCGCATACTCTCTTGAGTGGGTACTTATTTTGAATAAGTAACAACTGAAAAAGTACATTCTATATAGTATAAATGTGTGTAGTATGAACGTAATCAGGGCATACATTCACCATGCTGTCATTATCACATGACCTACCAGCGTTAAATGTAGCCTTTAGCCTGCATCCGACATTGCATACTTCCCTACTATAAGCAGCAGAAAATGATTTTGATGATAACATGCACAAATGCTTTTACACAAATTCTTCTAGTGATGTCTCTTATTGCCTTGTTTTAGCAGATTTTTTCACAATCACCCATGCTCAACATACTACAACGAGGTACTACATGTGTAGGACACATTAGTATCAAAAGATAAAACCTAGCACACTGATGCATATAGTGTTTGACTTCTAGAGATGTGCAGAGATACACATTCCACTTTTTATAGTGTTTCTGATACCTGATGCAATTGCATCTGGTGCTTTTTTTCAGCTTGACATAATGACCAAGCCTAATAGACTAGACCGGTCTCGTCTGCCTGATAACTGACATGTTAAAAAAGGAGAGTTTTGGTGTCAGTAGTACTGATCCAGGTATCAGATTGGTGTAACCTGAGAAAAGTGAGAAAATAATACATTGCAGGTATGTTGCAGAACCATAGGATTATCTGCATGAGGGTGGGTAGTCTTCAGGGCACATGTTTTCTTCCACACTCTACGACATGACATGTATAAACAAGTCCTGTTTTATTCTAAACAAACTCCAGACAAACCTACTGTGGCGGAGGGGGCGTGGTTCGGCGAAGTCTGTAGCGGGAGAGAAGGACTGCGGAGGCGAGCGGTGAGTAAGTAGGTCAAGTGCAGATCGCTAACACCTGTCTCTCGTTCCAGTAATTGGCGTGGAGAGACCGTAAAAGCCGCGGTCGGGAGAGAGAGAGGGGAGAGAGATCACGACTTGGACTGTCACACGTCTTGCCAGAGACCGATAAAGAGAGAGAAAGACTTGAGTTTTGAAGTGACGAGTTGGAGAGTTTAATGAGTTTGAGTTTGAACGCGCTGAGCGCTTGCCAAAGTTTTGAGGATCCTGAGATCAATAAAGTGCAGTCCCAGTTAAGCCGACCCCGTCTTCTTCCTTCCTTCACCCACACAAAGTTACACTACACTGGTGCCGAATCCCGGGAAGGAAGAAGAGTGCCGCCACTATGGAGACCCCGCCAAAGACGCCGCTTGCGGACCTGGTTCAATCGCTCGCCGGTCTTCATCAACAAACCCATGATGACCTGCTGGCCGTGAGGGTGGAGCAGGACAAGCGCTTCGAGGCCCTCATCCAGGCACAGCATGAAGACCACAAGCTGTTCCGGAGCTGGATGGTCCGGGAGATTCCAGCCACCCCCCCATCTACCACGACTCGGCAGCTACCATCCACCTCTCGAAGATGGGCCCGCAGGATGATCCGGAGGCGTTCCTCAACCTCTTCGAGAGGTCCGCCGAGTCCCGGGGGTGGTCCCGGTCGGACTGGCCAATGCGGCTCCTGCTGCTCTTGTCTGGCGAAGCACAGGTAGCCGCACACCAACTGCCAGTCCAGAATCTCTTGGGAGCGGGTCGGCCGGAGTCCGGAACAACAACGGCAGCGGTTCTGGACCCTGACCCTCAACGACTCTGGCCGACCCTTCACCTTCCCGCACCAGCTCCGGGACTCTTGCCGCAAGTGGCTGATGGCCGACGGAAGCGACGTCGAGGGAATCATCGACCGGGTGGTGCTGGAACAGTTCATCGCGTGGCTTCCCCAGAAGACCGCGCAGTGGGTCTAGTGCCACCGCCCGACGTCGCTTACCCAGGCCATCCAGTTGCCGGAGGACCACATGGTGGCGTGCACCGGGGTCGTCTCTCACCCTGCTGCTGTCTCCTCCCCAAGCCTGTTCCCCTTCCCAGGTCGCGGGGGGCGTGGCTGCCTAGGCCAGCCTCAAGGTGGAGGACGGGCGGCCCCAGTGAACCGTCAGTACCTCCCCGTCCGGTCCAGAGGGGAGGGGCGGCCGGCTCGGATCCCTATCCCTCCTCCTCTGTTCCAGCGTTCTCTCCACGCCAATTGCTGGTGCTGCGGGGATCCGGATCACTTCATCGACCGCTGTCCCGTCATGGAGGTCGGGACGCTGGTCCGGGTCCCCGACGCTCCACAAGTTAGGACAAACGGCTACACTCAACCATCTAATGGCCCGTTTCTTCTGGCCGGGCATGCGTCTTGTCGGGAATGTCAGTTGGTGAATCCACCGGCCACCCCAAAAGCACCATTGTGCCCACTCTCGCTAGTGCAGGTCCCCTTCGAGAGAATTGGTATGGACCTCATCGGGCCATTAGAGCGGTCAGCACGCAGGCATCGCTTTGCATTAGTTATGGTAGACTATGCAACGAGATACCCGGAAGCAGTCCCGCTCCGCACTATTTTGGCGAAAAGTGTTGCGAGCGCACTGTTTTCCTTAATCTCCCGGTGGGAATCCCGAAAGAGATTCTCACTGATCAAGGCACGGCGTTCATGTCACGAACGATTCGCAAACTTTACGAGTTGTTGGGCGTTAAATCGGTTCGCACAAGCGTCTATCACCCACAAACAGATGGCTTGGTGGAACGGTTTAATCGCACGTTGAAATCCATGATTCGTAAGTTCGTTCACGAGGATGCCAAAAATTGGGATAAATGGCTAGAACCTCTGATGTTTGCTGTTTGCGAGGTCCCGCAAGCCTCCACGGGGTTTTCCCCCTTCGAGCTTCTCTATGGGCGCCAGCCTCGGGGGGTGCTGGATGTCCTTAGGGAGGCTTGGGAGGAGGGACCCTCCGCGAGTAAAAATTAAATTCAGTATGTCCTGGACCTGAGAACAAAACTCCACACTTTGGGGCAGCGGTCAATGGAGAATTTGTTACAGGCTCAGGACAGACAAAGACAGCTGTACAGCAGAGGGGCTAGGCTTCATCAGTTTGCACCGGGAGATAAGGTACTTGTATTACTCCCCACTTTCAATTCTAAATTACTCGCAAAGTGGCAAGGACCCTTTGTAGTCACACGGCGAATCGGGGATCTCAACTATGAGGTGGTGCGCTCAGATAGGGAGGGAGCACGTCAAATTTACCACCTCAACCTCCTTAAAAAATGGTTGGAGGCGGAGTCGGTGTTGCTGGCGATGGTCGTAACCGGGGAGGATGATCTTGGGAAGGAGGCGATGCAAAAGCCTCAGTCCCTCGCTCTGGCCCCGGGGGGGGGGATCATCTCTCGCCGTCACAGCTCACTGACGTAAAAACGTTACAAGCAGAATTTGCTGACGTGTTCTCGCCCCTGCCTGGTCGCACAGACCTCATTCAACACCATGTTGAGACGGAGCCGGGCGTGGTGATTCGCAGCCGGCCATACCGTTTACCTGAACACAAGAAAAAGGTGGTTCAGGCTGAGTTAGAGGCTATGTTGGATATGGGGGTAATAGAAGAGTCCAGCAGCAATTGGGCGAGCCCGATAGTTTTGGTACCAAAACCTGACGGCTCGGTTCGTTTCTGTGTGGACTACAGAAAAGTGCACAAGGTGTCGAAGTTTGATGCGTACCCAATGCCAAGGGTGGACGAATTGTTTGATCGGCTGGGGACCGCTCGCCTTATTCGACGCTGGACTTAACTAAGGGATATTGGCAGATCCCCTTGTCGCCAATGTCCAAAGAAAAAAACGCATTCACCACGCCGTTTGGGTTACACCAATTTGTCACCCTTCCTTTCGGCTTGTTCGGGGCTCCCGCGACCTTCCAGCGTCTAATGGACAGGATTCTCTGGTCACATGCTGCATATGCTGCTGCGTACTTGGATGATATCATCATCTATAGTGCGCAATGGCAGCGGCATATGCAGCACCTGCGAGCTGTCCTTAAGTCGCTGAGAAGTACGGGGCTCACAGCCAACCCAAAGAAGTGTGCAGTTGGGCGGGTGGAAGTAAGATATCTGGGCTTCCACTTGGGTCATGGACAGGTGCGTCCCCAAATTGACAAGACTGTAGCTATTGCGACCTGCCCAAGGCCCAAGTCCAAAAAGGAGGTTAGACAGTTCCTGGGGCCAGCAGGATATTATAGAAGGTTTGTTCCTAATTATTCGGACCTCGCTAGCCCGCTGACTGATCTAACTGAAAAGGAGGTACCAGATACAGTTCAGTGGACAGAGCGGTGCCAGCAGGCTTTCACCCAAATAAAGGCTGCTCTGTGTGGTGGGCCGCTCTTACAAGCTCCTAATTTCTCTCTCCCTTTTTCCCTACAGACAGACACCTCGGACAGGGGGCTGGGCGCGATCCTGTCCCAGGAGGTGGAGGGGGAGGAACGGCCGGTGCTGTACATCAGTCGCAAGCTCTCTAAGAGAGAGACGATGTACAGCACCATAGAAAAAGAGTGCTTGGCCATCAGGTGGGCCGTCCTCACCCTCCGCTACTACCTCCTGGGGCAGGAGTTCACCCTCTGTTCGGACCACGCCCCTTTGCAGTGGCTCCACCGCATGAAGGATACCAACGCCCGGATCACCCGTTGGTATCTAGCTTTACAGCCTTTTAAGTTCAAGGTGTTTCATGGCTGTGGCTGACTTCCTCTCCAGGAGGGGAGGGGGGGTGGGGAGGCTGCAGGCCGGATGGCTCCCCGGCCTGGTGCGGGCGTTGGGGGTATGTGGCGGAGGGGGCGTGGTTCGGCGAAGTCTGTAGCGGGAGAGAGGGACCGCGGAGGCGAGCGGACACCTGTCTCTCGTTCCAGTAATTGGCGTGGAGAGACCGTAAAAGCCGCGGTCGGGAGAGAGAGAGAGGGGAGAGAGATCACGACTGGGACTGTCACACGTCTTGCCAGAGACCAATAAAGAGAGAGAAAGACTTGAGTTTTGAAGTGACGAGTTGGAGAGTTTAATGAGTTTGAGTTTGAACGCGCTGAGCGCTTACCAAAGTTTTGAGGATCCTGAGATCAATAAAGTGCAGTCCCAGTTAAGCCGACCCCGTCTTCTTCCGTCCTTCACCCACACAAAGTTACACTACACCTACTGACCCACATTCACAAATGCACACAAACACGAATTGCGGTGCCTGTAACATTCTGTGCCTTCGAGCCATAATAAAGAGTGATTAGCAGAATAAGCATGTTAGCGGATTAGCGAGCACTACTTCAATGTTATGAACGACCTTTATACAAATATTTTGAAGGAGGCACTTTACAAGAGTGAAACCGTAATATCCGCTGTGTGTTTTAGAGTGTATATGAAAGTAGATCACCACAAAAAAACTATTTAGGAACATTTATTTGCAAACACACACAAAAACCTCACTGGCCACTTTATTAGGTAGACCTGTTCAATTGCTCGTTAAAGCAAATTTCTAATCAGCCAATCACATTTAAGCATGTAGACATGGGCTGTTTCTCTGTGTTTTTCAGCGATCTTGCGGCCTTGCTGTACGTCGTCACAAGTACCAAATTTGCCCATTGACCCCTGTCCATCCTGGCCTCCTAATTATCCCCATATATATACGATTGGCTTCATCACTCGGTCTTGGTGTGTGTCATCAATCAGCTGGTGTGTGGTGAGCGTTCTGGCGCAATATGGCAGCCGTCGCATCATCCAGGTGGATGCTGCACATTGGTGGTGGTTGAGGAGATTCCCCCTTCAATGGAAAGCGCTTTGAGTGCCCAGAAAAGCGCTACATAAATGTAACAAATTATTAATTAATTATTGTGCATTGGCCGTTCCAATATGCTGGGACGGTCAAGATCGCAGTACATCTCACAAGGATGCGTTCTGTGTCCTCGCATCCTTCCAAGTTCATTCTTTCGAGGTCGCCTGGCAAGACCGGTCTCCACGACAAGTCCGTTCTTTGCGTTCTTGGAATTGAGAAAGAGCCATGGGTCAAGATCGTCCCAGTCGTGAAGATGGTGGTCCAGTGGGTTAAACCCCTGAACTGATACGCAGAAGGTTGCTGGTTCAATCCCAGTTGTCACCACCAGTGTGTCCTTGAGCAAGGCACTTTACTCCACGTTGCTCCAGGGGGATTGTCTTTGTAATAAGTGCACTGTAAGTCGCTTTGGATAAAAGCGTCTGCCAAATGCATAAATGTAAATGTAAGATGATCTGCTGAAGTTCAAGCTGAGAATCAGAATGGCAAAGAAAGGTGATTTAAGTGGCTTTGAATGTGACATGGTTGTTGGTGCCAGACGGGCTGGTCTGAGTATTTCAGAAACTGCTGATCTACTAGGATTTACAGAGAATGGTCCGAAAAAAGAGAAAATATCCAGTAAACGGCAGTTCGATTGGCTTCATCACTCGGTCTTGGTGTGTGTCATCAATCAGCTGGTGTGTGGTGAGCGTTCTGGCGCAATATGGCAGCCGTCGCATCATCCAGGTGGATGCTGCACATTGGTGGTGGTTGAGGAGATTCCCCCTTCAATGGAAAGCGCTTTGAGTGCCCAGAAAAGCGCTACATAAATTTAACAAATTATTAATTAATTATTGTGCATTGGCCGTTCCAATATGCTGGGACGGTCAAGATCGCAGTACATCTCACAAGGATGCGTTCTGTGTCCTCGCATCCTTCCAAGTTCATTCTTTCGAGGTCGCCTGGCAAGACCGGTCTCCACGACAAGTCCGTTCTTTGCGTTCTTGGAATTGAGAAAGAGCCATGGGTCAAGATCGTCCCAGTCGTGAAGATGGTGGTCCAGTGGGTTAAACCCCTGAACTGATACGCAGAAGGTTGCTGGTTCAATCCCAGTTGTCACCACCAGTGTGTCCTTGAGCAAGGCACTTTACTCCACGTTGCTCCAGGGGGATTGTCTTTGTAATAAGTGCACTGTAAGTCGCTTTGGATAAAAGCGTCTGCCAAATGCATAAATGTAAATGTAAGATGATCTGCTGAAGTTCAAGCTGAGAATCAGAATGGCAAAGAAAGGTGATTTAAGTGGCTTTGAATGTGACATGGTTGTTGGTGCCAGACGGGCTGGTCTGAGTATTTCAGAAACTGCTGATCTACTAGGATTTACAGAGAATGGTCCGAAAAAAGAGAAAATATCCAGTAAACGGCAGTTCTGTGGGAAAAAAAAGCCTTGTGGATGCCAGAGGACAGAGGATAATGACCAGACTGGTTCCAGCTGGTCATTCCAGTAACTCAAATAACCATTCGTTACAAACGAGGTCTGCAGAAGAGCATCTCTGACCCCACAACACATCGAACTTTGAAGCAGATGAGCTACAGCACCAGAAGACACAGCGGTGTAGGGATGAAACGGTATGGAAATTTCACATCACGATTATAGTGACCCAAATTATCACGGTTTTGTTCAAATGAGATGAAAGTGTTCAAAAAGAACAGATGCACACACTGAAAACTAATTTTGTTGTTGGTTATATGTAAATGAGCATTATAGTACACCCAAATCAAGTCTACATGAAATGTATACCATGACATGTCATCAAATAGGCCTATTTAGCTCTGATAAGGTTATGTGTAAAGCTCCTTAATCTAGACAGAGAAACACTAACAGCTGCTTGTCTGAAAAAAAATAATAATAATTTGGTGTAAATATAATCTTAAATATGACCTCTGTAAATATATTCTCAAGCAATATTCTCATCAGTTATGACACATTTAAATCTAGCATATTTTGTGTATGAGCCCAAACAGTATCCTAGTGAAATAATGCATATCTATATTTTCATATGATTTGACAGTTTATTTTATTAAATTTAAAAAAACCTGACACAGAGATGAACACTTTACAGTCCGTTTTATGACTTTAAGTCATTCTCTTCAAATGCTATTGAAGTTAGAAACCTGTATATCAATGTTGTAACTTTAGAGACGGTCCCTAAATTTGCGAATATAGAACATAAAGCCAACTTTATGCCAGTCATATCAGATGCGCTATGGTTCTGCTGTGTTTGTTTGGAACTATTTTCGCTGCTGAAATAGAACAAAAACAGGCTGTGCCTGCACCAGACGAATGCTGACTGGACAGGATTTACAGCGAGTTTTCAAAATCTTGATAACCACACGCGGTTTTAATGATAATTAAATTTTAAACAATATTACTAACCGTCAGTACATTTTATCATGGTTTATCGTGAAACCGGCCTACACCGGTGTTCCATCCCTACACCGGTGTCACTCTAGTCAGCTAAGAACAGCAAACTGAGGCTACAATTCACAGGGGCTCACCAAAATTGGAATATATAAGATTGGAAAAACGTTTCCTGGTCTGATGAGTCTCGATTTCTTCTGTGACATTCAGACGGTAGGGTGAGAATTTGGCGTACACAACATGAAAGCATGGATCCATCCAGCCTTGTATCAACAGTTCAGGCGGTGGTGTGGAGGAGATTCTTTGTGCACTTCGGGCCCCTTAGTACCAATTGAGCATTGTTTAAACGCCACAGCCGACCTGAGTATTGTTGCTGACCATGTCCATCCCTTTATGACCCATCTTCTGATGGCTACTTCCAGCAGGATAACGCGCCGTCACAAAGCTCAAATCATCTCAAACTGGTTTCTTGAACATGAGAATGAGTTCGCTGAACTCAGATGTCCTCCACAGTCACCAGATCGTAATCCAATAGAGGAGCTTTGAGATGTGGTGGAGCGGGAGAGTCGCATTATGGATATGCAGCTGACAAATCTGCAGCAATTGCGTGATGCTATCATGATATGAACCAAAATCTCTGAGGAATGTTTCCAGCACCTTGTTGAATTAAGGCTGTTTTGAAAGCAAAAGGTGATCAACCCAGTACTAGCAAAGTGTTCCTAAAGTCGCTGGTGATTGTAAATGTATCATTTTAATGGACTTTGATCTCCCACTATGGGAAAACCAGTGCAAATTAGTTTGAAAATTATACTACACTAATACGGAACAGACTGTCAACTCTTTGTGAGTAAGGTAGTATTGCTGAAAACTATTTAATCATACTGTAGTTAATCATTTATTGAAATAAGTCACACTACTCAGAGCACATATATTTCTCGTTCAAAGAAGTAAAAAAACAAAACATTTCCTGCTCTCATAAAATAGAAAAAGAAAAAAAAAACAATGAAAGAGAAATTTTGTGCAGGGGAAGGAGACGGCGGTCTTGTACCAATTTCCTTCCATTCTTGCGAAGAAAACTGCAAAGGAAGAATCTATCCTACTGCCTGCAACAGTGCCACACACACACACACATTGGACCATTTTAACAAAGACACACATCTGAATGAGCAACACACACCACAGACCACATGTGCGCTTTCGGTTTGTATTTTCGGATGGGTTAGAGGTAATTCACATTTTTCTTAGAAACCCTAGAATACTTAGAAACCCGACAAGCATCATCTAACAGGAATTATATCACAATGGCTATATTTAAAATGACATTCTACATCACTACTCTTTCATAAGTGTATATACAGTGAGGAAAATAAGTATTTGAACACCCTGCTATTTTGCAAGTTCTCCCACTTAGAAATCATGGAGGGGTCTGAAATTGTCATCGTAGGTGCATGTCCACTGTGAGAGACATAATCTAAAAACAAAAACCAGAAATCACAATATATGATTTTTTATCTATATATTTGTATGATACAGCTGCAAATAAGTATTTGAACACCTGAGAAAATCAGTGTTAATATTTGGTACAGTAGCCTTTGTTTGCAATTACAGAGGTCAAACGTTTCCTGTAGTTTTTCAGCAGGTTTGCACACACTGCAGGAGGGATTTTGGCCCACTCCTCCACACAGATCTTCTCTAGATCAGTCAGGTTTCTGGCCTGTCGCTGAGAAACACAGAGTTTGAGCTCCCTCCAAAGAGCCTCTATTGGGTTTAGGTCTGGAGACTGGCTAGGCCACGCCAGAACCTTGATATGCTTCTTACAGAGCCACTCCTTGGTTATCCTGGCTGTGTGCTTCGGGTCATTGTCATGTTGGAAGACCCAGCCTCGACTCATCTTCAATCCTCTAACTGAGGGAAGGAGGTTGTTCCCCAAAATCTTGCAATACATGGCCCCAGTCATCCTCTTCTTAATACAGTGCAGTCGCCCTGTCCCATGTGCAGAAAAACACCCCCAAAGCACATGACTTTCTCCCATGACTCCTCTGGATCATCCAAATGGTCATTGGCAAACTTAAGACGGGCCTTGACATGTGCTGGTTTAAGCAGGGGAACCTTCCGTGCCATGCATGATTTCAAACCGTGACGTCTTAGTGTATTACCAACAGTAACCTTGGAAACGGTGGTCCCAGCTCTTTTCAAGTCATTGACCAGCTCCTCCCGTGTAGTTCTGGGCTGATTTCTCACCTTTCTTAGGATCATTGAGACCCCACGAGGTGAGATCTTGCATGGAGCCCCAGTCCGAGGGAGATTGACAGTCATGTTTAACTTCTTCCATTTTCTAATGATTGCTCCAACAGTGGACCTTTTTTCACCAAGCTGCTTGGCAATTTTCCCGTAGCCCTTTCCAGCCTTGTGGAGGTGTACAATTTTGTCTCTAGTGTCTTTGGACAGCTCTTTGGTCTTGGCCATGTTAGTAGTTGGATTCTTACTGATTGTATTGGGTGGACAGGTGTATTTATGCAGCTAACGACCTCAAACAGGTGCATCTAATTTAGGATAATAAATGGAGTGGAGGTGGACATTTTAAAGGCAGACTAACAGGTCTTTGAGGGTCAGAATTCTAGCTGATAGACAGGTGTTCAAATACTTATTTGCAGCTGTATCATACAAATAAATAGTTAAAAAATCATATATTGTGATTTCTGGATTTTTTTTTAGATTATGTCTCTCACAGTGGACATGCACCTACGATGACAATTTCAGACCCCTCCATGATTTCTTAGAGGGAGAACTTGCAAAATAGCAGGGTGTTCAAATACTTATTTTCCTCACTGTATGTATACTGTGTCTAGTAGTTTGACTTTTCTGTATGAAAAATGTTTAGTATACGATTAATACACTGTACAAATATTTGTCATTTTTACAGAAAAAATGTAAATTTGCTAGTTTAGTTAATTAGTTAAAATGACCATGAAATCAAAATGGACAATTCTTATTTTTAATATAATACTGCAGTATATATTTTAAATGATTTATCCATGCACTTTATCTTTAGTCAAAATAACTTCCCCTCTGTCTTGCAGTGACAGTTCTCAGTTCTTCTGTTCTCTGATGACGTGTTTACTCACCAATACCAAACCACAACCATATAATCAATTCCAGATGAACAAAATCAAGTCTCAACCTACAATTATTCTTGTTAGAGAAGCCATTTCACTTCAGTTAATGTTTATTGCATTATTTTATTGTAATGTGTGTTACCCTTATGGTGTTTTGTCGGCCAACGCAATCTCATGGTAATTTGTAACTAATTTATACTTTGATAAATTGGTGGTTAAATCATATACATTTGTATAAATATGAAATCGGCACCTTGTAAAATAGGTAGGCTACGTTTTTAAAAAAAACATACATTTTCATACGATTCACATTGTACGAATTCATACGAAATTGCAACTCAAAAAACGTACACTTTTTAAAAAAAAAATCTAACTTTTCATACAATTGACATCATACGAATTCCTTGCCACCTCGTAAAATAGTTACGTTTTTCAAAAACCCTACGTTTTCATACAATTCACATTGTACAAATTCATACGAAATCGCCACCTCAAAAAAGTTACGTTTTTCAATACAAGTCACATCGTACGAACAAAAAAAAGTAATCATGTTTTCATACAATTCACATCGTAAAAATTCATATGAATTCGTGACCTCGTAAAATAGTTGTTTTTCAAAAAATTCATGATTTCATACAATTCACATCGTACAAATTCATACGAAATCGCCACCTTGTAAAATAGTTACTTTTTTTTAATCCTGTTTTCATACAAGTCACATTGTACGAATTTATATGAAATCGCCACCTCGTAAAATAATTGTTTTTCAAAAAAATCATGATTTCATACATTTCACATCGTACAAATTCATATGAAATCGTGACCTCGTAAAATAGTTACGTTTTGCAAAAAAAAAATCCTGTTTTCATACAATTCACGTCGTACGAATTCCTACGAAATCGCCATCTCGTAAAATAGTTACGTTTTTCAAAATAAAACATGATTTCATACAATTCACGCCGTACGAATTCCTCCGAAATCGCCATCTTGTAAAATAGTTACGTTTTTCAAAATAAATCATGATTTCATACAATTCACGTCGTACGAATTCCTACGAAATCGCCATCTTGTAAAATAGTTACGTTTTTCAAAATAAATCATGATTTCATACAATTCACATCGTACGAATTCATATGAAATAACTAACTCGTAAAATAGTTAAGTTTTTCAAACTAAATAATTTGTTTCATTCAATTCACAACATATACATTTACATGAAATCGACACCTTTTAAAAGTTACGTTTTTAAAAAAAAATCCTACTTTTTCATAAAATGAATCTACACCTCATAAAATAGTTACGTTTTCCAAACTAAATCATTTGTTTCATTCAATTCACATCATATACATTTACATGAAATCGACACCTTTTAAAAGTTACGTTTTTCAAAAAAATCCTACTTTTTCATAATATGAATCTACACCTCGTAAAAAATAGTTACGTTTTTCAAAAAATCATGTTGTTTATACAATTCTAATTATGCACATTTATAAGAGGTTGCCACCTTGTATAATAGCTTTTTTTATCACACATTTTCATACAATGCACACCTTAAGAAATCGTATGAAATCCTCAGCTCATGAAAAAAATCTTTCTTTGAGATCAGGTAGCTATGATCCTGTGCACTTGTCTATATACAAATATTGACCATGTTTTATGGACAGGCCACTTCCAACAAACTCTCATCATGTGAGTCATCATGTGGTTTTCAGTTTTACCACCTGTATTATTTGCGGTTATCTGTACATTTTAAGGTTAAAAGAAGATTTGACTATATTAACATTATGGTCTTGAGGAAGTGACCTACGCGAGTCTTCCGCTGACTCTGACTCATGCGCTTGTGTTTCCGCTCGATTAAATGCTACAGATCTAACAACTCCGCAAAAAACCCCGACACATCCACAATCTCACTTCCAAAAACCCTACGTTTTCATACAATTCACATTGTACAAATTCATACGAAATCGCCACCTCAAAAAGTTAAGTTTTTCAATACAAGTCACAACGTACGAACAAAAAAATGTAATCATGTTTTCATACAATTCACATCGTAAAAATTCATATGAAATCGTGACCTCGTAAAATAGTTACGTTTTGCAAAAAAAAAATCCTGTTTTCATACAATTCACGTTGTACGAATTCCTACGAAATCGCCATCTCATTAAATAGTTACGTTTTTCAAAATAAATCATGATTTCATACAATTCACGTCGTACGAATTCATATGAAATAACTAACTCGTAAAATAGTTAAGTTTTTCAAACTAAATAATTTGTTTCATTCAATTCACAACATATACATTTACATGAAATCGACACCTTTTAAAAGTTACGTTTTTCAAAAAAAAATCCTACTTTTTCATAATATGAATCTACACCTCGTAAAAAATAGTTACGTTTTTCAAAAAATCATGTTGTTTATACAATTCTAATTATGCACATTTATAAGAGGTTGCCACCTTGTATAATAGCTTTTTTTATCACACATTTTCATACAATGCACACCTTAAGAAATCGTATGAAATCCTCAGCTCATGAAAAAAATCTTTCTTTGAGATCAGGTAGCTATGATCCTGTGCACTTGTCTATATACAAATATTGACCATGTTTTATGGACAGGCCACTTCCAACAAACTCTCATCATGTGAGTCATCATGTGGTTTTCAGTTTTACCACCTGTATTATTTGCGGTTATCTGTACATTTTAAGGTTAAAAGAAGATTTGACTATATTAACATTATGGTCTTGAGGAAGTGACCTACGCGAGTCTTCCGCTGACTCTGACTCATGCGCTTGTGTTTCCGCTCGATTAAATGCTACAGATCTAACAACTCCGCAAAAAACCCAGACACATCCACAATCTCACTTCCAAAAACCCTACGTTTTCATACAATTCACATTATACAAATTCATACGAAATCGCCACCCCAAAAAGTTACGTTTTTCAATACAAGTCACAACGTACGAACAAAAAAAATGTAATCATGTTTTCATACAATTCACATCGTAAAAATTCATATGAATTCATGACCTCGTAAAATAGTTGTTTTTCAAAAAAAATCATGATTTCATACAATTCACATCGTACAAATTCATATGAAATCGTGACCTCGTAAAATAGTTACGTTTTGCAAAAAAAAAATCATGATTTCATACAATTCACATCGTACAAATTCATATGAAATTGTGACCTCGTAAAATAGTTACGTTTTGCAAAAAAAAAATCCTGTTTTCATACAATTCACGTCGTACGAATTCCTACGAAATCGCCATCTCGTTAAATAGTTACGTTTTTCAAAATAAATCATGATTTCATACAATTCACGTTGTACGAATTCATATGAAATAACTAACTCGTAAAATAGTTACGTTTTCCAAACTAAATCATTTGTTTCATTCAATTCACATCATATACATTTACATGAAATCGACACCTTTTAAAAGTTACGTTTTTCAAAAAAATCCTACTTTTTCATAATATGAATCTACACCTCGTAAAATAGTTACGTTTTTCAAAAAATCATGCTGTTTATACAATTCTAATTATGCACATTTATAAGAGGTTGCCACCTTGTATAATAGCTTTTTTTATCACACATTTTCATACAATGCACACCTTAAGAAATCGTATGAAATCCTCAGCTCATGAAAAAATCTTTCTTTGAGATCAGGTAGCTATGATCCTGTGCACTGTCTATATACAAATATTGACCTTGTTTTATGGACAGGCCACTTCCAACAAACTCTCATCATGTGAGTCATCATGTGGTTTTCAGTTTTACCACCTGTATTATTTGCGGTTATCTGTACATTTTAAGGTTAAAAGAAGATTTGACTATATTAACATTATGGTCTTGAGGAAGTGACCTACGCGAGTCTTCCGCTGACTCTGACTCATGCGCTTGTGTTTCCGCTCGATTAAATGCTACAGATCTAACAACTCCGCAAAAAACCCCGACACATCCACAATCTCACTTCCAAAAAACCCTGAGCATGCACAGAAACCCCCACACACACATAAGAGAGAGACCTGCATGATAATATCATTTGGTCATATCATCAATGTTTGACTTGTTTGGCAATGAACTTATGTGCCCCGGTGAAAACAACAAATGTTAGTACATCAAGTCATGCATATATCAGTACAACTTTAACTAATACATTTGTAAAGTCTAAATATCTTGACATTAAGAGGAAACACTGCACAAATCTGACAGTGTGACAGCTATAGTTAATCAAATCTAGCTACTGTAAAGTGTCTGTGTATCAATTTTAGCATAAAATCTTGTGAAAAAGTTCCAATTACTTTATATCCTCTTTGAAAATATATAAGATTTGTATTTTATTTATATAATAAATAATATAATAATGAGACGTTTTGCCTCATTCAAAAATATTTCATGTGTTTAAATGTGTATATAAATACATATTTCATTTCTGTTCATTGCTAGTATGCAGTTTTTTTGTTTTTGTTTAACATGTTTCCTGCAATTGTCATTTTGTATGAGTCATCTTAATGAAACGGGAGAAAAACGCTACTTTGTGTCCAAAAAAAACACGTGAATGGATACAAACAAACCGTATGTGTGGGCGGAGTCAGCTTTTCCTTATAAAAAACAAGCGCTCTTTGCAATACCGCCATACAAATAACTGAACATTAAAAGCGACTTATTATCCTCATAAATGAGCCATGGTCGCGTGCAAGTGTTGATTCAAAACTGTAATTTGCATTTGCACACATAATCGAAGTTACAGTGTGAAGGTGGGTGTTCCCGTTAAACTAGAGGAACATATTCAATGTTTCCTTTATACTTGCTCATTTCCCAAACACAGCATTTACAGTGCGATACGATTGTGTTGGGTTTATCTATTCGTATTAAAGCTTTTGGAAAGATATAAAGGAGCGAAACTAGGCCCTAATATGAAGAAAAACAGATGCATGAACTTTCAAAACAGATCTATTTTCCGCGCACGAGCAGTAGACGTGAACTAAAGCATGCGCACGTTACATGCGAGTTTAATCCAAAGGAACGAAACAGCCTTGTGTTCATTTAGATTCTCTCTCTTTTTTACTGCACTACAGCGACATTATGCACCCCAATGAGAGCTTTCTCTTCTACATGAACACGTTGTGCAACTGTAACACCTTATCGCGAAGCGCGCGACCGTCACGAGCATCGTGTTTTCAACAAATCGGGTTAAAAATCACGCAGTCGTTCCACTTACCTCTGCAGCGCGGTGCCTGAGACATTTACAGTGCTGAAAAATGTTGCGAAGCCCCTTTGGTCAGTTTCCAGACTCAATAATGTCACGGGCCACGCAAGTTTGAGTCACACCCCGCGCATCACATGTCTGTGATCTGTGACTGGTGCAAACCACTCGTGTCCTTCACTTTCTGTCTGCATGAGACCCTGCAGGGGGGGACATGTCATTCAGGGTTTTTTTTAACAATAATAAGTGGTCCAATAATTTAATGATGTCATTTTTACATGATTTATTTTATTTTAAATGTGAAAATTAAATTTAATACACACATTTATCACATAATAATAATAATAATAATTTAACAATAAGTAGTTATTGTTAATAATAATAATTTAATTTTTACACTATTCAAATTTTATTTTTAATCTGACACTTCTATCACTAATAATATAATTGAACAAAAGTAAGTCGTTCAGTAGTAATTTATTTTTATATTATATATTTTATTTAAATGCGACAATAATATCACCTCGTCTAATAAGTAATAATAAAAATCATAATGCATACAATAATCATTTATATTAACCTACGTATTTTATTTAAATTTGACATAATACAGCCACTATACCTTATAAATAATAATAGTAGTAGTAATAATAATAATAATAACTAGTCCAATATTTATTTTATTGTTATATTATATATTTTATTTAAATGTGACATTAATATCACTACTGCCTAATAATAATAATAATAAATGCAATTATACTTTTTATATTATATACTTTTTTATTTAAATATGACATAATAATACAACCACTACTACCTAATGAATAATAATAGTAATAATCATCATATATAATATAACAATAAAATAAATATTATTTATATTACTCATTATTTTTATTATTTTATTTAAATCCGACAATAATATCACCACCGCCTAATAATAATAGTAATAAAAATCATAATCCAATAATTATTTTTATATTATATTACGTATTTTATTTAAATTTAACATAATATAACCACTACTACCTAATAAATAATAATAATAATAATAATAATAATAATAATAATAATAATAACTAACCCAATATTTATTTTATTGTTATATTATATATTTTATTTAAATGTGACTTATATCACCACTGCCTAGTAATAATAATACATGCAATTATAATATGCAATTAAATATGACATAATAATACAACCACTACTACCTAATAAGTAATAATAGTAATAATCATCATAATAAAAATAAGAGTCCAATATTTATTTTATTGTTATATTAGGCTATATATATATATATATATATATATATATATATATATATATATATATATATATATATATATAATTAGTCAAATAATTATTTTGTTTTATTTTATTTTTTTAAATGTGACAATAATACCTCCACCATATAATAATAATAATAATAAATACAATAATATTATTTGACAATAATAATACATGAAATATTGACTCAATTCTTTATAATGGAGAAAAATTAATCGCCCTTAGGATGATACCACATGCATGCTGGGTATTGAATGATTTATATTTCTGGTAGGCCTATATATTGCACATATTATGTGACTTTTAAACATTTATCTGACTTTGATGGAGCTCTACAGCCAAATATGTCCCAGACCTGACCTTCAACTTTAAGATGGGTAGTTCATATTCTATGATAGTGTCATGACGACATTGTTTCAGTATAACCCCATAAAACCGTCCGACAGCAAAACCCCTAGACTTTTCATGTGGTCTGATTTGGTCAATCTGTCTTTCTAGAGTTTGCTGTATCTCCCACCTCTCTCTATCTCACACACGCACAAACACACACTCACTTTCAACCTGAATAGTTGTCATTCTTGTGGGGAAATTATGAGCAAATTCTCGTGTCTGCTTTAACACACTCACAGGCAGCATGGCAAAGCTTTGGCAGACGCACAGTGGTGTTTGGCACGCGCTGTGCTAGAGGAAGTGGCAAAGATCTTTTTTTTATAGCATTAACAAAAGTGACATAAAACTGTAGAGAGTGTGTGGAGGACTTCTGCTTTTTCATTGTGTGTGTGTATGTGTGTGTCTATAGAGGAACTATGAATGGATGGATGTGTGTTTTTTTATTATTTCATGATTCTTTCTTGAGCAATCAAGGCATGTCAGTCATATGAAATTCAGTAGCGCCCCCTCGAGGTCCATGTGTCAATACCATGTTTTTTTTGACAAAGGATACCATTATCATGGTATTTCTTGGAGCACATCAATACGGCAATAAATATATAGATTAAAAACCAGCATTAAATCGATTAAAATAACATTAAAGACATTTATAATGTTACAAAATGTTTCTGTTTAAAATAAATGTTGTTCTTTTGAGCTTTCTATTCATCAAAGAATCCCGGAAAAAAGTGATCGGTTTCCACAAAAAACAGTTTTCAACACTGATAATATTAAAAAAATGTTTCTTGAGCAGCAAATCAGCATATTAGAAGGATTTCTGAAGGATCATGTGACACTGAAGACTGAAGTAATGATGCTAAAAATTCAGCTTTGCATCATAGGCATAAATGACATTTTAAAACATTAAATTTAATAATATTTCATCATTTTACTGTATTTTAAAATCGACCCTACACGTTCGTGTATAGCTATTTATTAGAAGAAGAAGAAAAGAAAAAACACATTAACCACTTTAATACACATAGGATTTAGAATTTGCAAGTTAAACCATGCTAGGATAAAAATAAAAGATACATATAATGACAAAAATGTAAGATAAATTTGTCTGTGCATGTACGTGTCCTATATATAATGTGTCATTCATAAAGGCAC
Organism: Romanogobio albipinnatus; assembly: GCA_023566225.1. NCBI lineage: Eukaryota > Metazoa > Chordata > Actinopteri > Cypriniformes > Gobionidae > Romanogobio > Romanogobio albipinnatus. The sequence continues at coordinate 39,813,480 of CM042255.1, read as the reverse complement.
ACATGCGTAACCACGCGCACGCACACCTATTTTTACTGTCTATGACTCACACACACACACACACACACACACACACAAACATACACTTGGTTGCGGTAAACCACACCATGTATGAAATGTGCAGTATGCAAAAAAAATATCCAAATCAACAAGTCACCCTCCTTCATTATTTCCACATTCTTCTTCCTCTACATCTTCCGGGTGAAAAATATTTTTGCGATGACTAGGCATAATTTTATACAGACATCTTAACGAAGAGAAATTCCGATTTTTGCCATGCGAAACTTAATTAGCAGCTAATAAAACAGTGCGGTCATGGAAGAAAGACAGCATCGAATCTCTTTCTCTTTTTGATGTTGTGACCAGCTCCAGTCAATCTCGCCAGCACTGCAGACTTCAGTCTCAGCTCGTAACTGCACAATGCAGACCACAAACACCTCAGCAGGGATCTGGATAATTGCGCTGGATAAACTTTACACACACATTCGCACAATAAGCAAACACACACACGCCACCAGGGTTAAATAATCAAAACACCACACACTCCAGTTATGGATAAACAAACATCCCCCCCAAAACAAAGTTTCCACATGTGGAATACAACCTTACACTAGGCTATAGGGTGACCAAACGTCCTGTTATCCCTAATATAACAATTGTATATCCATACAGAGGGGGCATACTTTAAATGTATTGAAATTAATAAAGAATCTTTGAGTAAACTTCGAGTATCATTTGAGTATCTCATTGCCGGGCCGAGTGTCCTGGTTTTCGGTCATCAAATATGGTCACCATAACATATAGGCCTACATGCAGTAAATTAATCTGATACTGCATGTAGGCTATGTGTTTGCTTTGTATGGGCGATTTACACCGGATATCAGTGACATTCACTGCCGTTGAAAGTTTAGGGTCGGTAAGATTTTTTTAATGCTCACCCAGGCTGCATTTATTTGATCAAAATACAGTAAAAACAGTAATATTGTGAAATATTAAAATTTTCTATTTGAATATATTTTAAAATGTAGAATTTTCAGCATCATTCCTCCAGTCTTCAGTGTCACACGATCCTTCAGAAATCATTCTAATATGATGATTTGCTGCTCAAGAGACTTATTATTATTCTCAATGTTGAAAACAGTCGCTTTATATTGTTGTGAAAACCATGATACTTTTTTCCAGGATGCTTTGATGAATGGAAAGTTCAAAATAACTTTTGTAACATTATAAATGCTGTCACTTTTGATCAATATAATGCATTGTTGCTGAATAAAATGATAAATTTCTTAAAAAAATATAAGACATTTCTATATAAAATTGAATCAAAACTGCTAAATAACTTTATTTTCAAAGCGATATGTGGATGCAACTTTCTGACATCCAAAACAACGATTTCATGTGACAACAATTTAACATGCGACTGTTTGAAACGTTCATGCTTGCATATTGCATATTAACAAACTATTTTTCAAATGTAACAGGCTGTATATATAATATGCAGTATATACTATGCTAGTAGCCATTCTGAAACATAGCCAAATTGAAATGGCATGACAGCCAAATTGAAATGGCATGACAGCGTAGAATGAGGCACTGTTCACACCTGGTATTAAGATGCGTTTTGGTCGATCGGATCACAAGTAGACAAGGGAGACGCGTATCCGTTTACACCTGGTGTTTTAATACAATTCTTTTGTCCACTTTCAACCACTTCTGTACTGAATTCTTAGGGCAGGTAAATGTATGGGCCTTTTTAGATCTTTTGATTTAATGGACAATATGAACGCAGAGTACAGAGATGATAGAAAAACATACGGAGAGACATACTTTCATTTCTGCTCTGAGAGCCGCAAGACCACAGCGAAAACTGTGTGTGTGTGTGTGTGTGTGTGTGTGTGTTAGAAATCAGGAATGGTGAGAGAACAATGTGCTTGGTATGTTTTTCATCTTCAAACCAAACTTGGGTCTCCAGCCGACAAAGTTTAAATCCCGTCTGGCTAGCGCATGATGGTGATAGATAGATGGCTAGATGGTGTTTTGTGGCTGTTCGAACACATTCGACCACTGCGTCTACACTAAAGCAATCCGGTGGTCTAATGTGTTTTCGACTACCTCTGGAAGTGGTCGAAAGTGGACAAGCTCAAAACATTTTAGACCTCGTTTACACCTACATTTAACATTGTTCACTTGTGATCCGATCGACCAAAACACATCTTAGGAGTAAACAGGGCTGTAATGTTGGAGGTTGTCTTTTACCGGGTGCTGGCGCTTCAAAGAACCCAGAAGGCATTCGCTTTCCTTTAGTTAATGAGTAATACCTAACAAATACACTAACTTTAAAGATAATATGGTATAACAACAATTAATAACTATTGGTAGAGGAACTCCGAAGAAATTGGGGAGAGTACATTGTGAATGGGTAATGCTGTTGTGTTTTGTGTCGAGGATGTGTGTGTGTGTTGAGATGGAGAGGTGCCGGCGGTGCTGGATGGGCTCAAGGATCCGTGGGACTGCTCGGGTGAAGGAACCGATTGGGACGTGATGGTGGAATTGTCCGAAACATTGTCCACTCCCACGTTCTCCTGATATAGACAGTTTCTTCTGAATTTTGCACGGGCATTCTGGAACCAAACCTGCAGAAAATAAAGCCATCATGAGGATTTGACATCATTAGGGAATGAGAGATTTTAGGTGTGTTTGACTTCGGCTGTGGCTAGATTGAACCGACTGGTGAGATTTGCCGCTTGCATTCGGCGGAGGGGTTGAAATTAGTCAAGTGAGACACTTTCTGCTCCCCAGCGTTTGCGTTCTTTATTACAGATGAAGTGGATTAGATGCAATATTTGTCAACACAGATGTTTCAGATGTTTTCATGTAGCTTTTCATTCAATAGTTTATGTACTGCCTATACTTTATTCTTGTAAATACACCGATCAGGCATAACATTATGACAACATTATAATGCTGGTTCTGATAGAAAGGTGTCAGAATACACAGTGCATAGCAGTTTTTTGCATATGGGGCTGCATAGCCACAGACTAGTCAGGGTGCCCATGCTGACCCCTGTCAACTGCCGAAAGCGCCAACAGTGGCACGTGAGCATCAGAACTGGACCACGGAGCAATGGAAGAAGTTGGCCTGGTCTGATGAATCACGCTTTCTTTTACATCACGTGGATGGCTGGGTGCGTTGCTTACCTGGGGAACACATGGCACCAGGATGCACTATGGGAAGAAGGCAAGCCGCCGGAGACAGTGCGATGCTTTGGGCAATGTTCTGCTGGGAAACCTTGGGTCCTGCCATCCATGTGGATGTTACTTTGACACGTACCACCTACCTAAGCATTGTTGCAGACCGTGTACACCCTTTCATGGAAACTGTATTCCCTGGTGGCTGTGTCTCTTTCAGCAGGATAATGTGTCCTGCCAGAAAGCAAAAATGGTTCAAAAATGGTTTGAGGAGCACAACGAGTTTGAGGTGTTGACTTGGACTCCAAATTCCCCAGATCCAATCCAATCAAGTATTTGTGGGATGTGCTGAACAAACAAGTCCGATCCATGGAGGCCCCAACTCGCAACTTACAGGACTTAAAGGATCTGCTGCTAACATCTTGGTGTGATAACAGCACTGCTTCAGGGGTCTAGTGGACTCGACGGGTCAGGGCTGTTTAGGTAGCAAAATTGGGACACACAACACAATATTAGAAAGGTGGTCATAATGTTATGCCTGGTCGGTGTACAGCCCCTGTATGGACAAGAATAATGTTCAACATAACCAACACTATTAAAATACAAATAAAGTTCTGTCTATATATTTAGCTTTATTTTGATTCATTTGACACAATATAACATTAAGATTAGCAATTCTGGGTTTTTTTTTTTTTTTTTCGTTTTTTAATGTGAAGAACATTACAATAATCTATAATAAACTACTATAAAGAACATTTTGTTCAATGGAAAATTTCTATGGATGTTAAAGGTTCTTTATAGAACCATCCATGCCAATAAAAAAAAAAATCCCATTAGCAGAACTGAAGGTGTCAGAATAAAACATGAAACGCATTTCCGACCAATCATGAAAGAGTTGTGTCATCATCAGAGCTCATGCAGCCGCTTTGGAGAAGCTGCACATGAACCAGCTGACTGCTGTCAAATCGCTCTCGTGCTACTTTGATGGCATAGGTCACAGACGCGTGGTTAGCACTGCCTCAATACACTGCTTCATGTCAGATGCTGTGGAATCTTCTGTCCACCATGGATATAAATAAAAAAGGTAATTGTGACTTTTGATCTCACAATTCTGACTATTTTTCTCACAGTTACAAGTTTATATCGCATATTTTTGAGTAAAAAAGTCAGAATTGTGAGATAAAAAGTCTCAATTACCTTTTGTTAATTGCGAATTTATATCTCACAATTCTCAGAAAAAAAGTCTGAATTGTGAATTATAAATTTGGAATTGCGCATTATGAAGTTCTGAATTGCAAAGAAAAACAAAAAATTATGAGAAATAAGTAAAAATTGGAAAGTCGTATAATTATATACATTTTAAATTTATAATTCGCAATTTAGACACAATTCCTACTTTTTCATTCCAAGTTTATATCTTACAATTGTGAGAATTTTTTTTAGAATCTGCCAGATGTAAACTTGCAATTGCAAGAAAAAATTCAGAATCGTGAGATAAAAAGTCCCAATTACCCAATTTTAATTGGGAACAATTCCTATTCCCTTTTTCCGTAGCTCCGAATTAATTTATATCTCACAATTTTGAGAAAAAAAAAGTCAGAATTGCGATTTATACATTTGAAATTGCGAGAAATAAGTGAGAATAAATTAAAAAAACTGACACAATTCCTACTTTTTTCGTGATTCTAAGTTTATATCTCAATTCTGAGAAAAAAAAGTCAGAATTGTGAATTATAAATTTGGAATTGGGAGTTAGGAAGTTCTGAATTGCAAAGAAAAACGAAGAAATAAGTCAAAATTGGAAAAAATATATATATAAAATTTACATTTATAATTCGCAATTTAGACACAATTCCTACTTTTTCATTATTCCAAGTTTATATCTTACAGTTGTGAGGAAAAAAGTCAGAATTTTTTAGATAAAAAGTCCCAATTACCCAATTTTAATTGCGAACAATTCCTATTCCCTTTTTCCGTAGCTCCGAATTAATTTATATCTCACAATTCTGAGAAAAAAAGTCAGAATTGCGAGTATATTTCTCCCAATTACAAATGTAGAATTTGCAATTCTGACTTTTTTCTCAGATATAAACTTGCATTTAAAAAAGGTAATTGTGACATTTTTATCTCACAATTTGAACTTTTTTTCTCACAGTTGTTGTATCTACATTCACAATTATAAAGTCCGAATTGTGAGAAATAAACTCTCAACTTAGAAAGAAAAGAAAAAACGCTTTAGATAAAGACAGATAAGATAAAATCTTTTGCGATAAAAGGGAAATTACCTTTTTTATTTTTTTATTCCATGGTCAAAACAAGCTCCCATAAATGCCATTCAGTCTGTGCATGAAGTCTGAAAACCCTTTTTTAAAATGAAAACAAGAAGATCTGACCGTCAAAGGAGTCACATGATCCATGTTGCAAATTTTCTTTGATTAGTGACCTAAAAATAGTGCTGAATCTCAGAAATGTCTTATTCATTTTTCTACATAACATTTATTTGTTTCAAAATGTTTCATTCGCTTTTTAATGCCACATTTTTGACGTGGTCTCAGACTTTTGGAGCCCACTGTAAATCTAACTCAAACAGAGGTCATTTCTGTTCAACACACAGTGATGTTTTTCTGACCTGGAGCACACGTTTGGTGAGGCCGGTTTTCTGGGAGAGCTCTTTGAGGTCTTTGGCATCTGGATTGTGATTGTGGGTGAAGAAGGACTGCATGCTCCGCAGCTGGTGATGCTTGAAAGACGTTCTCATGCGTTTGGACTTTTGACAGCTCACTCTCTCCGAGAGGTCCACACCCATATCGCTCACATCTAGAGCACATGCACACAATTAATCATCACTGATATGACTCACTGAAACACTAAAGGCCAGGGCATTAACAATAGCAAACACTGTCTTCTCATTTTCTGCATCTTCTGCACACATTTACTTGAGCACAAGTTCCAGAACTATGACGATTTACGACGTTTTTTACCGTTTTGTGTAGAACATGATTTACTGAAGTCTATCTCTAATATTTATAGCAATAAACAATTGGATTTTATTTTTTGTTTGTGTATTTTTATGACTATTTTTGTAATGCTGACATTGTTTGATAAAAAACTATTACCATTTTTATTCTCTTAATCCCAAAATGTAAAATATACATTACTGGTCAAAAGTTTGGAATTATATATTTTTAAAAGTCTCTTATGTTCAAGGCTGCATTTATTTTATTACACAAAAATATTAAACAGCAACTGTTTCCAACATTGATAATAACCATTATTAATAACTGAGCAGCAATTAGAATGATTTCTGAAGGATCATGTGATGTTGAAGACTGCAGTAATGATGCTGAAAATTCAGTGCAAGGGCCCCACTTTATATTAGGTGGCCTTAACTACTATGTACTTAAATATAAAAATAAGTACAATGTACTTACTATGTTCAAATTGTATTACAAAACACCTTTGCTGATATTGAGGTGGGATATGGGTAGAGCTAGGGACAGGTGTGGTGGTATGGGTAAGTTTAAGGGTAGGGTTAGGTGTAAGGGAGAACAGAAATTAATTACAGACGTAATTACATGCCGGTATTTTTTTAAATGTAAGTACAATGCATGTACACAATAAGTGCATTGTATCAAATGATTAATTAAAATGTTAGTACATAGTAGTTAAGGCCACCTAATATAAAGTGGGTCCAGTGCAAGGTACTGGTTCTTTGAAGAAGTACAGCGTTTTCATTATTCAAAAAACACAACGTAACAGCTAATGTGAGCTCCCACTTAGCTAAAATTAATGCATCATGTAAGTTTACGAAAAATGACTATTAGTGCTGTCAAATTGATTAATCACAAGTAACCAAACTTTGTGTGGCCTTCAGATTAGCTCAAGAACAGGGCGTAGAGATCTTCATGGAATGGGTTTCCATGGCCGAGCAGCTCATCCAAGCCTTACATCACCAAGTGCAATGCAAAGAGTTGGATGCAGTGGTGTAAAGCACGCCGCCACTGGACTCTAGAGAAGTGGAGACGTGTTCTCTGGAGTGACGAATCACGCTTATCTGTCTGGTAATCCGATGGACGAGTCTGGGTTTGGCGGTTGCCAGAAGAACGGTACTTGCCTGACTGCATTGTGCCAAGTGTAAAGTTTGGTGGAGGGGGGTGTGGGGTTGTTTTTCAGGGGTTGGGCTTGGCCCCTTAGTTCCAGTGAAAGGAACTCCTAATGCTTCAGCATACCAAGATTTTGGTTCCAACATGACTGCACACTGGTGCACAAAGCAAGGTCCATAAAGACATGGATGAATGAGTTTGGTGTGGAGGAACTTGACTGGCCTGCACAGAGTCCTGACCTCAACCCGATTGGGATGAATTAGACCGGAGACTGCAAGCCAGGCCTTCTCACCCAACATCAGTGTTTGACCTCACAAATGCGCTTCTAGACGAATGGTCAAAAATCCCCATAAACACACTCCTGAACCTTGTGGAAAGCCTTTGCAGAAGAGTTGAAGCTGTTGTAGCTGCAAAGGGTGGGCCAACTTCATATTAAACCGTACTGATTAAGAATGGGATGTCATTAAAGTTAATGTGCATGTAAAGGCAGGTGTCCCAAAACCTTTGGCTATATATAACTTTTATTTAACATGCAATTCATCGATTTGACAGCACTAGATAATGCTACAATTGTGCTAATATCTAAAATGCATTACCTGAATTATAAGTGCCATGGTCAGTTGCATCAAAATGTTTCCTCTTCCGGGCCCGTCCTCTTCGCACAGGGGTCCCTTCATTGTACGTGCTGCTCTCAGAGTTTGGATCTACTGGAGACACGTCTGAATAATACAAATCCTTATGGCATTCCCTCTTTAGCATCACCTCGAAATGTACCCGACAGTACACTGACGTCTCTCGCATCCCGTAGTGATCTCCAGTGAACAGCACTTTGTCACAGGTGGCACAGGAAAAACAGCTCAAGTGGTACACCAGGTCCCTGGCGCGCATTACTATCTCTGCAGCAGAGATTCCCAGGTGACACCGTGCACATCTTTGCGAAGAAAACCTGCTACTTAAGAGAAGACATCATTGTTGGCTTTATTAAGAAGCTTTTCACAAGAAGTGTGAACTGTGAAAACTCAGGACAGGGGTGTTGGGGCAAGTTGTCACAGAACAATGGTATTAGGTATAGCCTAACCAATCTTCTAAAATATTTTGCAAGATGTTGTAGACTTTTTCAGGGTTTCTTCAGGTTTTGTGATGGTAAATTGAAGTCTTTTTAAAGACCAAGTATAAAATTATAATTAAGGAATGAAGGGAACACAATAGGCTACATCAATGTTCTCCAATTGTAAATGTCTAGGGAGAAACACAATATTTTTGTTCTCTGTCAATTATAATTTTTTTCCTTTTCTGTCAAAATTAAGTGAGTTTATAATGAAAACAAGAACATATATCTGCCAATGGGCTCAGAAAAATCAACTTAATTGTGTTTTTTTTAAAGCATAAACTCACTTCAGTTTGATGCAAATGCTAAATTAAACATTGAAGTAAATGTATCTTGACTTAAGGAGGTTTCGATATCTGTACTGAAAAACAGGGCAGAAATACTGAGGAAGATATTCATTGTTTTGCAATGCATGCAACATTTATAAGGCCCTATATAGGTTTATATGAATTCAAGACTTTCTGCTCTGATTTAAGACCTTTTTAATGCCTTAAGAATTTTTTAACTTTAGATAATGAAATAGCCTACTATAGCTGTTCTTCTCAAATCAGTCAATATAAAAAGCTATATCAGCTATAAAAACATGGGTTGAAAGGTCAACGTTTGTTAAATGAACTGCATCTTTTTTCAGGTTGGATAATGGTGAGAATTCAACCATTTTTTTCACAAATGAACCTATAGGCCTACGCTGAGAAATATTCGCTGGGGTAAAAGCGTGACAACTAAACGCTGACTTCCTTAATAGCAATGCGGCGAGTAACAATTTGGTCTCATTTCGGTGTTAAATATGTTCAGCTAGTAATACATTTATTTTACCTGTAATAGTCCTCCTTACAGTATATGTCTCCGTGTTTACTGAAGCACGTGAGCTCTGACTCCAGGTCAGCGTGGCACGCGCTACATTTCAAACAGCGCTCGTGCCAGCGTCTGTCTGCCGCGAGCAGGTAGAAGCGATCCGAGATCAGCGCGCCGCAGCCCGCGCACACAGGGGACTCACAGCCCTGGTCCTGGAACAACGTTAACATTTACCATCGTTATCAAACATTTGTCATATGTTTACAGAAATCTGTTCATATATAAAGACGTGCAAGGCTTTAGCCTAAACAGCTGGGCTGTCTCTAATAGTCAAAGTGTCTATAATATTAGGCCTATGTGAATACTTCATGATTTTATACATACATATATATACTCAAATAGTACTTATTGGATCAAAAGCCTGCAGAGTCTCTTTATTATCTAAAATGGTAGCCTACTGTTAAAGACCCAGGTGTTATAAGCCTATTGTTCGAAAACCACATTTCATATGTTAGAAAAACAGCCTTCTTCAACATCAGAAACACTGCTAAGCTACGGCTATATGTTTTTGATGTTTCATGACCTCTAGACTCAGGGGTTTTCAAACTTGATGATGCCAAGAACCCCCAAATATGAAGAACCTTTTATGCGGGACCCCTTTCCTAAAATCCATCTATATATATTTATGTATGAAAAACATTTAAGCTGTTAAATAAATGGCAAGCGTGACATTATAAATACAACACATTGTTTCCAAACTTAAACTGGCTATAGCTTACTTTACCTGAAGAAGAACATTTTCAATTAAATATTATTTGAACGAGCAACTTTCACAATAAATGTAGCCTATGTAAGCCGCTAATGTTCTGCATTAAAGGGATAGTTCACCCAAAAATAGAAATTCTGTCATCGTTTAGCCACCCTCAAGTTGTTCCAAACCTGTATGAATGAACACAAAGGAAGTTTTTGGAAGAATGTTTGTAAGAAAGCAGATATTAGCAGCCATTGACTATAGTGGGGAAAAATACTGTCAATGGCTGCTGAGAATTCATACAGGTTTGGAACAACTTGAGGGTAAGTAAATTATGATAGAATTAGCATTTTTGGGTGAACTATCCCTTTAAGAATATTGCCTTACAACCCCAGTGAGCAAGATCAAGGGGACTATAGTGAGTTTTTCTCACTAGAAAGATACAAAGCAAACATATACAATTCCAGAAAGTATTGCAATAAAGGAGAGAAACGCATATAAATTAAACTGAATGTTCAGTAGACTTTAACCATTTTTGCTTTGCCTTTTTATTCTCTGAAATTTTTCTGGGGACCCCTAGAACCTTCTGGAGGGCCCCAGTTTGAAAACCCCTAGACTAGATTACTGTAATGCATTACTAGCAGGTTGTCCTGCATCATCAATAAACAAGCTACAATTATGCAGCTGCTAGAATTAACTAGGTCAAGTAAATCATACAACCATATGTTCCATATCAATTACAAAGTTGCTACTGACTTATAAGTTCCTAAATGGTTTAGCTCCTGTGCATTTAACCAATCTTTACCCAATCCATCCCGCTCTTTAAGGTCACACAACTCTGGACTTCTAGCATCCACCAAAGGAGGGAGAGTGTTTTCACATTTGACTCCTAAACTCTGGAACAGCCTTCCTGATAACGTTCGGGTCTCAGACTTACTCTCCCAGTTTAAAACTAGATTAAAGACGCATCTCTTTAGCTAAGCACATGCATCTCATAACCTTGTTCTCCAGTTAGATCAGATCAAATGCACATGATTATCTTTTGCTTGCTAATTATTTTCCATTTGCTTTTCTGTCTCTACCTCACAGAGATGATGCCAACACCAACTCTGGATCAACACAACTGACACATTTTCTATAGGATCACAACTTAATAACTGCTTCAATGAGATCATTGTATAAATTAAATCTGCCTATAAATGAATAAATGATGTTAGCCAGCATGATTTGTATTATCTTAGAACTGTACATTTCTGATGGATATTACTCGGACAGTCACCTCATGCATTTTTATGTAAAGCTGCTATACAAATAAATGTGAATTTAATTGATTTATTTATATGAATAAACAATGGGCTTTCTACCATTTAAAGCCTATTTATGGTTTACTGTCTGCACACTGGGTGAATTGATCACAAACCAAAGCAAATATATAACCTACAATTGTTACTTTAATAAAGTTAAATATAAACATTGGTAACTTTAATAATAATAATGAGTTTTATTTTGAATATATAGGCCTACACCCTTAAAAATAAAGGTGCCAGGAAAAACCAAAAAGGGTTTTGCACGGCGATCGAAGAACCAGTTTTGATTCCCTGAAGAACCATTTTCTGAAAGGTTCTTTAAAGAACCATTCTTTTCTAACCATTTTATAGTCTAAAGAACCTTTATGCACTACAAAGAACCCTTTTTGCAATGGAAAGTTTCTTTGGGTATTAAAGGTTTTCATGGAACCACACACCCCACCAAAGAACCTGTATTTCTAAGAGTGTATTTTAAAATACAATTGTCACTTTTCATATTAATGAATAGTCTAAATATCGACTTTTACAAAACTGTAAACAATGCTTTAGGTAACTAATAGATACAATAAAAATGGACTTCATATTCTAACATTAAAATTAACAGGTTTAATAAACTCAAAATCATTATTTAACATGCTTAAACAAACTGAAACCTGCTCAATTCACCCATATTTCATTATTTCACTTTTTATATTGCTGCAAATTAAAACAAGTTATATTTATTTATGCATCATAAGAGAATAAAATGATCTGCTTACCGATTCATTGTTTTCCATGTCGATAGCAGCAGCGGATAGCTCCTCTCCTGCGGACAAGGATGAAGATTTTACTTCCTTTGAGTGGGAAATGATGAGACGTCTCCAAAGAGGTTATCCATTTGCTCGAGGATGTTCTGTCTAATCTGTATTTCTATCTCGACTCTGTTTAAAGAGCTTGTCCGAAACTAACTTACAAACCAGGCTAAATAAACTGCAATCAGAAACTTTTGCAATAACAGATTCCCGAATCCAATTGGAGGATGTTGCGCGGCGATTCAGGTGGAAGCTGCGGGTTGTCACCTGTGCGCGTGCGTGTCTTCATCAATAATACCCCGGTCATGGAAGTTGTCTCTAATTGTAGTCTTGTCCGTTTCCATTCGGTAAGAGTGGAAGGGGTGTAGTTACATGCGCGCAGTCTCAGAGTTTGTGACGATCTGTCGACTTAAACAGACTTTTAAATAAGGCTTTTCCGCGCGCTTGGAGACAGCAGCTTTTGTTATCGTTGTTTGCCCGCGTGCACCTCGCAGTCATGGATCCTGAATCATGTTAACATGACTAAATCAACCTGAATGTTTATAATGAACGTCATTTTGGGAGTCAGTTATGTAGAAATTAGCTACTTCGCGTTAAACAATGTGTGTGTTGCTTGTACGATATCTATTCTATTCTATTATTTTCAGCAAACTCTAACTATAAATTGTAGGCTAGCCCACATGCAGTACGTGCAACCCGGGTATAGGCTGTCATCCCATTAGAGCTAGCCTGAGTTACTTTTATTGTGTAATAGCCTAATGGAGATTTTGGATACTTATCCTCCTGGGACCCAGAAAAAAAAGTTTTTTTGAATTTAGTATTTTTCCATGTCATTACATTGTTTAGAGCATAAGAAACAAATGGAGAAAAAAAAACATTTTTGAAAAATGATATTTTATTAATATGTTATGATATGTACTCTGTAGTTGACAGCAGAACTCAGTTGTTAAAAAAATGAAATGACATGAAATTGCATGTATAGGCAAAAACAATGGGATTTATTTTTAATTCACCAATCAATTTTTAGGTTTCAGGTTTTTTTTTTTAAACAAACTTTATTTAAAGATGATTCTGAACTATGTTATGAAAGATATAATGAAATGCATTCATATACCATTTTACTTTATTAAATATGTGGGTAAAATGACAATACTTGGATTTTCCCATTCAATACAATGTATCTATTCACTTCATCTAATTTGCATATGAATGTGTCCTTGGTGCAACATGTAATGAAAAAAGAAGTGTAATAATGGGAGGAACAATTGACAACATTTTCACAATAATATCTAATATTTCATAGGAATATTGATATGTAATTTCTTTCCCTGTTCACTTGTTATGTCTCCAAAATGCCTGATAAACATGATTTAAATCCTGGCGTCCACTAAAGTGGTCATTTATGAAATCAATGCCCTGTTTTGTAACAGAAAGTCATATTTTGATTAGAAACCCCATAACATTTTCCTGAGATGTTGATTTATAACAAACACTTTGAAAATTAATCAGATTTAAATTATAATAAAAAATATGATCATATTTCCATAAGAGTGCAAAACATTAATGTCAGCTGTTTTTAAAGACCAAGAAGAAGTTGTTGTCCTGGTGAAACCTCCAAACATTCGGTATCCCTGCAAAGCCCCGAATGTGCTCTTTAAAGGACATCCAGACTGTGGTATGATGTCAGAGAAATTCACTAAAATATAATGTCCACTACAGTGGACAAAAGTCTATTCTTGGGTCCCTGGAGGTTAAATGCCTATTAATGGATAGTCTGGCAAAGAATATATATATATATATAGCCTATTGCAGGCATTATTTAATCTGAAAAGTTTTCACAACATTCAGAAACAATGTTTGTGTGAGGGTTAGGCTATAGGGGTATGGCCGGATATGCTAAATAGCCTACCATTATTTTTGGATGAAGATCTTTGTGTTTATGAGAAGTCTAAAGAAAAAACAATACCACAACACTGCAGCAACCTGAAGTCTGAAGTTTATTTCACATCAACAGGCTCCGTATGGCAACATCATCAGCAAAACACCACTGTAGGATACATTCATAAAGTGTACCACAGTAGTTTAGACTCTGACTCAGTCACTGCACTCCTAACAACAAAAACATCCGCACTGACCATCTGCCACACAGCTGTAACAGTTGTTATTGCAATTCATTGTTGCAATGCCATGGCATCATACTACACTCCCTTCTGTGTCAGGCGACTCGTACGTCACGGCTCAATGGGAAATGTAGTTCGGGGCTGTCGACTGACAACCGCAGACACGCCCAGAAAACTACACCTCCCACAATTCAACAGGCCGTAGTACCGTGATCCGCGCGTGGAGACCATGGAGTTCCTGTGCAGTATGTGACGGGGATAACGGGAAATATAACTCCGACAGTGGGTTATTGTCACATAATTCTGAGGAAAGCGTTGGATTTGAATAAAGGATACAATGGGCTCTCGTATCAAGTAAGCGTCAACGCCTCTCTCCCCTTCCGTGTGACATAACGTACAAGTGTTGTTACAAATGCGGGTTCTGACCTCCCTAAAAGGCCTGTTTAGACTTGTTGCGACAGAGAGAGACTTTGCTTTGCGGATTTGGGTGTTTGTTTAGTTATTTGTATAATTAATGTAGCACTTAATTATGTTTTCATCTATTATATTACCTGGAGGGTTGTGCATTTGTACAGTACTGGGTAGACACATGAAATACATGATACTGGTCTTGTTTACATGTCCTACTGGAATGAATTAAGGCTCATTTTGTTATGTTAATAAGAAATACATTTCACAGCGTGATCAAATAAATGCATATCTATATAAAATAAAGCAGGAATGGAGGTTTTGGAGTCTATTACATAGTTTCCAGCTCAGTGACGCTTACTTGCTTTGGTAATTCAATGCATTTTATGAATAAGACATGATACAGGGCAGACAGTGCCTTGCTGTGGTACTATACTGTTTTTCAGGGTTTCAAATCGGCCCAAGATAAGACTGTTTTGGAAACAGCATGAAGGACAGAACAAAGTCAGATGCAAACATCATTTTCTCTCACTAAAAAGCTTCGCTTGTGCAGCCACTTGATGGAAAAGACAGCCATTCATTTTGTGAAGTTTGTTGGTCTTTCTATTCATAGTTGACAGTAGAGAGGTATTATATCATATATTAAACAATCTTTTCTAGACGGAACATATTTAGGTTATATATTTTGAAGTTGTCTACTACTATATTTACTCCATTTTCTGACTACATTTACATTTACATTTATGCATTTGGCAGACGCTTTTATCCAAAGCGACTTACATTGCATTCAAGGTACACATGTTACAATTTAAACACAACATTTAAATTTGAATAATTTCATAAAGTGGTTTCTGCAACACTTGAGGAAACCTTGCAAAGGCTGTTAGTCCGTTTATTTAAATTTTTTGTGGTCTAGGTTTGTTGACTTTCAGGAACTTATTCATTTAAATTTCTGATTAGCAGAAAATATTATTTTGTAGTTTCTGTTATGATCAAATAAGATCCTCTTTTTTTCTCTAGAGTAGCCTACTTTCTGAAATGTGAACGTGACCATATTCATTTAACTCTGACCTCACATCAGGTCATGGTCCCGCATGTCTTTATTTTTAGCTATAAAACAAGAGCAATTTAGTTATTTTTTTATTTTATTTGGTCGGCTGACGTTATATAGGTCCAAATATAAATAAACGTGTTCTCAAAACTACTTGCAAGATGTTTTTGCTATGTTGCAGACAGTGTAAGATTGTTGTTGTTACCTCTCAAGTCAGCTGTACTCATTGGATTCAAAAGGGGAATTTGTTGTAATATCTAAAGTGCAGTTTTTGGAATGTTGTTGATTTTTTTCTTTTTCTTTTCAAAGCCTTAGTTAGTCTTCACATTCCTTAGAGTGTATTCATATTTGACCTCTGACCCTTCCTGTGCTATTTATGTTTTAGGGAGAGCCCCGGGTCAACCTTTGAGGTGTACATGGAGGTGGCGCATTCTGGGACGGCTGGCTCTGGTGAGTCCTCTCATTCTGTTTCAGAAATATAATAGTCTATACTTCAGACAATTCATGTTGCCCACACATACTGTACTTCCTCAGAATGATCGGTTGTATTTCTTTTTAAGCAGAATTCTCTGTATCTATTAAGGAAGAGCCAGATAAGAACATTTTGTTCCTCATATGATAAGGGTGGTTCAATGAGTGAATCTTAAAAAAAAACAGTATTAAAGTGAACTAAGTGTAACTTGCATCATTTCCTGGTTTGTGATCAGGAATGCAGTCAAAGGCCTGCTGAGTGATTTAGTGCATTTGGAGTGTGTATGGGTTCAAGCTCTTAAATGAACAAAAGATACTGGAGTGTATTATCAGTCCACCGGAAAACCTGTTTACAAGGAGACACAGGCTGCTATGGTGAGCATTTCTGAGGAAGAACCAGTCACTAAATTTAAAGTTAATGAGGTTTGATGTTACATCTTTGAAAGAGATTTAAAAATATATATTTTTTATAAGCAAACAAATATATACTACATACATTTGTGGTCAGTACGATTTCTTTAAATTTTTTGAAAGAATGTATGCTCCCCAACAGTGGCTGCGTTTCACAAAAATGTAGGGTATGGCATGATTCCTTTTGGGTTCTGGCCATACAACAATGCCATTCCCAAGTATAGGCCTGTCGCGATAGTCAATAAATCAGTTAATCGCACAATATTACCATTTGCAAGCTTGTTTGTTTTCCGAGAGAGAGAGAGAGAGAGAGAGAGACCAAAGAGACTGGATGACCTCTTGTCAGTTGCATGGTCTTTGTCTGGGAAGGCGGGAGTGCTTGAGAGGAATGACGGGAAGAGAGAGAAGACGCCAGTTGTGAGTTAGAGGAATAAAAAAAGAAAAAGATGGAATTGGTTTCAAAGCCAAACGCGACAGTTGCAGTGTGGAAGCACTTCGGATTCAAACTGAATGACCGTGGTGAACCACTTAACCTGAGCGAACTGTTGTAAAACAGTAGCAACTAAAAGCGGTAACACAACAAAATGTATATGCACCTAAAACTAGGGCTGGGAACGCGTTAATGCGGGCGATACATTTTTTCAGTTTAACGCATTAAAAATATTTAACGCAATTAACGCAGCGTCCGTTTTTATATCCATTATATGATCACGCTCTTATACATGTAAATGCTTCTAAGCACGACAAGACACAAGAGAACGAGCTGTATGTCAATGTCCTGTCTGTGTGGCTGCATCTCATGTCAGCTAATCGAGCGTCATGTTCGGCAGCGGCCGATCTTAAAGTGACAGCAGCACTGATGATGTCTGTCATTAATGTTCATCGAAGAACAACGGGAAGAGAGAAAATTGTAGCTTTAATGATGATTAATCTATATTTCATTTATTATTTATGCAGTTAAGAAAGGTGTTTGATGACTATTACATTTCTTTATATGTCTAACAGGGAAGGCACAGGTAAAAATAACATTTATTAAAATGGGGTTATGTAAAGATTGTTTTAAGTTCACTTAAATTAAAAGTTGTTTTTTTAAAGCCTAATAAATGTTGAAATTGGTAGTTTTCGGTTATACTGTAATGTAACGTCATTAATGTGTCATAGAGACATCAGTGATACTGGCCTTCATTCATAAAAACATGACAATACAACACATATTTAAAATATGCTCTCAATAAATTGTTTCTACATTAATTTGGAGAGTAACTGAAATTATTACTATATCAAAACATTAAAAACGTATTAATCGTGATTAATTACAGAACATTTTTTGATTATTTCGTTTTTTTTTTGTTCGATTCCCAGCACTACCTAAAACACAATCATCCGTTGCAGTTTTCCCAGCTGTTTATTCAAGTGCATTTTTTGTTAACAGACTGAGAGTCCATTGCTTTTTTTTGTTTTGGTTGTTTTGTTCATTTATTGTGTTAAAATGCTTTCCGTTTTCAGTGTTAAAGAGTCTTTAGAGTCTTTGAAAAGGTGTACCTGCATTATTATGCCATTATCATTATTTTAGATGAAAATGGTCTCAGAACGACAATATTATCGTTTATCGCAATAATTTCTTGGCCAATTTATCGTCCAGCAAAATTTGTTATCGTGACAAGCAAAATGTGGGCAAAAATCCTCCATAATAAAGTCCACGGACATGCACAGGCTTAACCCTCTGGAGTTCTGGCTCTTTTGGGACCCTTTAGAAGTTTTGACATGCTCTTACATTAGTTTTTTTTTTTCAGTTGCTTACAAACACATTAATGGCAAAAGTGTAATTACACTGTATTCAGCACAAACTGGGCTACCATAATATGTGAGCAACATGTATATACATGCTTGTATTTTTGAGAGAAAAATGTTTATGCACGGTTTTTGAAAAAAAAACCTAAATTTTGTTTTAAAATTAAGGCCTCAAAACACACAATAGTTATGTGTTCACGACTTTTGACTCCAGCGTGTATTTGCATTGAGTTTTTTCTTTAAACTGATGTGAGAATCATTGAGCCTACTCATTCACATAAAACAATATATTAATTTGCAATTTGCAAGTTTTTCTTCACAAAGCCAATATGCGAGGAGGCGTGATAGCTAATGAATAATGCCGGAGATCACCTGAGTAGTGTTTATCAACAGTAGACTGCATTTTACATCATTCTCTTATTCAGCTGATTTGGATGTTAAGTTTTGGGTTCGAGAGGAATGCAAGCGCACTGCTGTCTGCTGTGAAGGAAAGGAGAGTGTGCTGACTGAACGCGGGAAGCGTTACAGTAATCGTTTTAAACAAAGAAAGCTTCAGTGCGTCCTCGCGCAGGTTTTTGCATTTAATATTCACAGATGCTTACAGAGTAAACTTAGCCTACTTACACACAGTGGTGGAATCTTTCAGAAATTAACAACTTTTCATAGAGAGTTATTTCAGGATTATTAAACGCGTCTCAAAACGATGTAGTTCAAGTAGGAATGCAGTACTTGATGTGTTTGTGGGCGTCGTCTCCGGAGCCTCAGTATTTGAATCTCAATAGAACGCGCGCTTCGTGGGCGTGGTCGCATTAGTGTATAATGAGCCGCTCAGGAACGACTGACATCTCTCTGCTTTCAACCAGATTACATAAACACAGAATATGTGTTTTTGATTTGGTTAACAGCGTTTAAAACCTGACATTTCAGCTTTCTTTAGACATATGTCTCATGTTTGTGAGACAAGTATTCACTAAGCTAGAGGTCATTGTCTGAAGACTATCTGAATGAACATCTTTGACAGAGAGGCTGCAGATCGCGCATCATGTGTTTTTTCTTTATTTTGCAAAAAGCACAACAATTTGTTTTTATTGTGACTGTACACAAAAAAATAGAAACTTAACAGATTATAGTGATGTATAACACTTGCCTGAATTATATGAGTCTCTTTGGCACTGATAAGAAAAAAAGCGAGCAGATCGCCGAGAGGGTTAAAGGGTTATATCACCAAAAAATGAAAATTCTGTCATTAATTACTCACCCTCATGTCGTTCCAAGCCCGTATGACCTTTGTTCAGAAAGGTTGTAAGTTGTTAAAATAGTCCATGTGACTACAGTGGTTCAACCTTAATGTTATGAAGCGACAAGAATACAAAAATAAAGACTTTATTCAATAATTTATTCTTGTCTGTGTCAGACTCCTACACTGTTGACGTAGTAAATACAGAGCTGCGCTTACTAGGGCTGGGTATTGACACGGATTTCACAATTCGATTCGATTTAGATTCACAAGCCTGCAATTCAATTAGATTTCGATTCTGATTCAATTCAATATCGATGATCAATACATGGCAAATTTTCTCAAGGAAAGCAAATCTCTTAACTAATGCTGTAAACTATGGGAGTTGTAGACAATAGGCTACATTAGCCTACTATTGAAGGTAAAAAATAACTGATTTGTATACAAACACTTAAATTACACTTAATAATGTTTTCTTTAATAATAATAAAGTTACACAAGCAGCGATGAAAGGGCCCTTGCACATGCACTGCCACATGCACCTGGTGGCCTCAGGAAAACGAATAGTGGGCGACATGCATTTAAGTGGGTAAATATAGGAGAAATACAGCAAAGTCATTTTGATGTGCCACACTTCCTTCTGCCAGCAGGTGGTGCTTTGACTATAACTGAATATTGGCATGTAGATGTCTTCAGGTCAGGACTCTTATCAAATATGGTAAGTTTGGGGCAGATCGGACATTGTATGCCTACAACAACTTCCTCTGTCATGGCAAAACATCAGACTTTGTGAGGCCGCCACAGACATGCCCTTAAGCGAAAACTCAAGATTTTTTAACATCACCAAGGCCTTTAGATTAGACTGTGCAAATATGATGTTGATCTGATTAAATCTCTAGGAGGAGTTCGTAAGTACAACGTCTGGAAATGCCAATTTTTTTTTTTTTTAGAAAATTCGAAATATTTCACTTCCTGTTGGGTTTTTAGATTTTGCACCCATAGTCTTTTTTGTAGGTATTGGGCTTTTACATGTGTCTACCGAATTTCATACTCGTACGTGAAATGTAGCTCGAACAGGGCTTAATTGAAATTTTGTAGGTGGCGCTATCGAGCCATTTTGCCACACCTTATTCTGAAACCCATATCAGATGTACATTTTCTCCACTTCTGATGAGTGTGCACAGTTTCATGAGGTTTCGAGCGTGTTTAGGCCCTCAAAAATGCAATTAATTTAGGAGAATAATAATAATAGGCTGAGCAATTCCAATAGGGTCCTCACACCATCGGTGCTCGGGCCCTAAATATTAACTTTACAATTACATAATCATATTTCTACTCCAATTTTTTGACATAGGCTTATAAACATTTAAATTGTGGTGGCTGTCATAACTTTTTTTATTCAAAACTTGACTGATTCAAACATAGTAAATATTGAAAAGGTTATAATGAATATGTAATATGGTGCCTATATTTAGCAAAATGCTCCTCTCTAGAGTTAATTTTTCTAGCTGACTAAAGAGTTTATGGACACTGGATATGGGCTTTCTGAGGTAAATGTGATGTACATGACATTGTTCACAAGCAGTTTTATTGACATCTTTCCGCGCTTGAAACACTGATTGAGCGATTCCATGTGACATGATACGGATTTCGGTAAATTGTATATCTTTTAACACACTTTCAGATGATCATTCATGTTTATTTGGTGCTGTTACTGGTATTAATGCGGAAGAGAAGATCAGTTCATGTTTGCTCCGCGCTACCGGTTCCCTTGAGCTGAGCAGCGCCAGAGCGATCTCCTGCCACAGAATTCTGTAATAAAATTGACCTAATTTTAAATCTGAGACTTTGTTTCATATCAATAGTAATAAAGCACAAAGATTATTGCGATTTATTGGATGGGCACTACAATGCTCCGTTCATTCATCAACAGGATGACTAATCGTTTCTTGAGATTTAAGAATCAATATCGGTTCGTAAAAATGAGAATTGATTATAATCTAGAAATCAATATTTTTTTACCCAGCCCTAGAACTTACGGTTTTATGTCAGAATGCCGGCTTATTATTGGCCAGCTCCTGCGTAAGCATCACATGCATGCATCATGGTGCTCACATGAACAGCGTCGGCCAATGGTGAGGCAGCTTTTTGACGTAGCACCTGGAAGTGTAAGAGTAAGCGTCTGACACAGATGAGAAGATATTTTTGAAAAAGGTTGTTATTTTTGTTTTGTTTTTGCGCACAAAAGGTATTCTCCTCACTTCATAACATTGCATGCAATTTATTATCATTATTATTATTTTTTTTTACACCTGTTGCCATGGAAGTTATTGGAACACCTGAATTCAATGATTTGGAGGGGTCCCAAGACTTTTGGCAATATAGTGTACATGCTGGTCAGGGGGTGTCAATAATAATAATTTGTATTATTTTATAATTAAATCACACTGATTAAGTTTTTTTTAAATTGGCAGGCCTTTCTAAAACATTTAAAAGTTGATGGTGAACGTGACCTTGTATGACTGACCATGTGTATATTTTAGATCAATTGAAACGTTTTTTTCTCCTTCATGTGCATCTTTGAAAAGATCAGAAATATAATGTTAAACACTTTGGAATTAACTGGTCTACTGGGAGCTTTTTTTTATTGTAGGGTGACAGAGTTTCTTTTTACAAATGAAGGCAGTTTGAGGGGCAAGGTTAACTTCACATTATCTAGATTTAAGTATCTTTTCAAATCTCTTGACTGTGATGTTAAAATCAGGCAAGGACAGCCTAGCAGAGGTCATTCTCATCAGTCCAGAGCTGTTTTAATACAATTTAAGACATGGTGTCATAATATAATATTGTAAAATCAGATTTGAAATGATTTGAGCCGATGTGAAATGATTATGCGTAACTACTGTCTATAAATATGCAGAGCTATATTCTCTGAATATAGTTCATCAGATATTGTCGAGAAAAATTTATGGGAAAAATTCCACAGCAAAGTTGCATTCTAGAGATGTGTCAAAAGCTGACCTTATTCAAAAGACATGAATAATGACTTCAAAACAGATAATGAATTCTACCGGATAATTGAAAAGGAAAGGCAAATTGAGATTTGTGAAATGACTGGTTATCCAGCAAGAACAAGTATAGAGACATATTTTTACTGAACATATTTAACATTTTAATGCAATGCTGTGAAGCCAATTTGACAAAAAGTGTTAGCTTTATGAATAAAACCACACAATTTGTGCCTTCGAGTTCAAATCGCATGGATTGTAGAGTGCCAGAAATCCAAACTTTTTATGGTTAACAATCTGTTGTATACTGTTAAAGGGGGGGGGGGACTATTTCGCAAACGGATGGCGACGTGCGGTAGTTGGTTGGTTTCTCTGTGCTAAAGCTAAAACTAAGCCAATTTAAACATTCAGGAGCCGGAAGACGCGAAATGAGAAGTTGCGCGCGCTGGGAGAAGATTGTATGTTTGCACTCATTGCTCTAGATTGAATAGCTTTTGTAACTTTAATAAGGAACAATCTTTAATTTATACAGTCAAATATACACTGTTTTACATTTGATTACTTTATTCAATTTCTGTACCTGAAAACTAATGTTAGACCTACCTGAAAAACCTAAAAAAAAGCACTGTTTATTTAGTATCTTTGCTCTATTGTATTTATTTGTGCTGTTGCTTAGTTGTTTAGTTTTTATTTGTTCTTATTTTCTTTATTTTTATTTGACGGTAGTTGTTTTTTCCTGAATATAGCACATACTGAACCATACCGAAACCGTGACTGTAAAACCGTGATACAAACTGAACCATGAGTAATTTGAACAGTTACACCCCTAGTACATATGTACATAGTAAATATGTTGTATTACAGGCCCCCACTAATTTTTCTAGAAATAAGTTCTTCAACAAAGATAACCTTTTGCTACATATTTTTGATGTCTCGCATGCATACTCTGCATGTTTTACCATTTATGAACTATCATTTATGTGCCCTATGTCATCACCATTCATATCTATGCAACCAATAAATAAATTACTACTAGAGTACAAAATTGTTTACAAAAAAAAAAAAAAAAAAATTCTTCATGAATCTAGTCACTTAATTTTCTCTCAAAATGCACCAGATTTATGCATTTAAATTTAAAATGAGCAAAAATTTATTGTGGAGGGCATGCCCCGGGACCCTCCCTAGAGGGACCAATGTCTACTCACCACAGTCTCACAAAATCCTGTGGGAAACACTGAATAATGTTATATATTTATAATGTAATATAAATATGAATAAACGCCGCTACAGAGCTTTAAAGCCTCTTTCTACCGTTGTCAATGAAGTTGCTCTATCTTGTTTACAACTATCGTTTACTTAAACTAATGTTAACAAATGAGACCTTATTGTAAAGCGTTACCCACTTATTTGTGTTTGTAGTTCTATTTGAATCCTCGTCCAACTCGCAATGGGTTGTGGACAATATTAGTCTAACCCTGCAAAAGTAGACCATCCGGGTATCTTTGAAATACTAATTTTAACATGCTACAATTTGGGGGGCACTAATTCTAATTTCTAAAAAACTATTCAGGATGGATAGTATGCGAATTGGGACACAGCAGAGTGTTTCTATAGCAACTGGAGCTTCTAACGGCAGCTGCAGTGATGCAATGACTTTACCAATTGCAGATTGGCTCTTTTATTTAGAAGGCGGCACTTATTCCGCAATATAGTGTTTTGCACTTTCTCCCACACATAGTAAGTGCACCATCTTTGTATATATATAAAGTCTTTGGTGATGTGTACATGAGCTGTTTGAGAACTCCCCCAATGCAGACATCTAGGCGACTGTTGCTTAGTGACCTTATGGTTTGATGAGGGCAGCAGGAGCAAAGCATCTTGGGTCTTTTCTCCTGAGACAAGCCGCCCCATGATGTGCACACAGTCACACATCCCACTGAAGCCCTTTCAGATCAGAAGTGTTGCATCAGTATCTCAACTAGGGCTGCACAATTAATCGAATTTGTAATCGTGATTACAATTACGGATGCCACAATTATATAATCGTTCAATAAAAAATGTAATCGCAATTACAAAAAAAAAGTCCACTTATATTATTCTGTGTACTTAATGTGTTTTTTTTTTCCTTTCTACAGGTTATCTTTAAATAAAAAAAAGTCAACCAAACCAATGTATATTTTACTTTTGATGCTATAGAATAATCGAATAATTAATAATCGCAATTACAAGGGAATAATCAACAATTATCGACAAATCGTGCAGCCTTAATCTCAACCCTCATTCATATTTGACAGTGGAACTTCCAGATAACATAAGACTTGTCGCTATGCAGGGTTTGTTTTGAAAGTTTGATAATTGTTATGCACTTTATATGGTGCTCAGAGATGAAAATATCTTATAATCAAAATTAATGCCATTTACTTTCTATAAATGCTTCTGATCTTGTGTACAGTTAATTATCGTTACACATTAAACCAAAGAAAAAAAGTAATTGTGTTTTGTGTTCTGCATCTGAAACTGTCTGATAATAGTGATAAGGTTGGCTGGCAACATGTGGAGGCCATGCTTATGTAGAAAACAGCCTTTTCTATCTGTGTGTTTGTCTGTATATTGTTAATAATGTGATTTTATGGGTTATTTTCAGGACCAGAGGTACGGAGGAGTTTCCCAGACACATACGCTGACCAGGTTTGCGCTTCATTATTTGCTCTCTCTCTTCTCTCTGGGGATGTTGGGGTGGGGATCTCATAATTGCTGTTCACCTCAGTGATAATGCAATGAGCACCTGTTCTGGCAGATGGAGTTTAAACCACTAGAGAGTGTGTGTAATTCTCTAAGAGGGTCCATGGTACCAAACACAGTCTTTATGCAGTTTTACCAAGCTTGCTTAAGATTCAGACTCAGGCTTACAAAGAGGAAATGAAAGAAAAGATATGTTTGCTGGATCCAAAATCTGCTTACTCCACACTTAACAGTGAATGACACATTATATGGGGAAGTAGCAAGCAGACTGGTTTGTAACCAAGCAGATAGAGCAACCATTGACTACCATAGTATTTTTTCCCCTACTATGGTAGTCAATGGTTGCTCTATCTGCTTTGTTACAAACATTCTTCAAAATATCTTCTTTTTTGTTCAGCCGAACAAAGAAACTCATACAGGTTTGGAACAACTTGAGGGTGAGTAAATGATGACAGAATTTTCCTTTTGGGGGGAACTATCCCTTTAAAAGGTTAGTTCACCCAAAAATGAAAATAATGTCATTTATTACTCACCCTTATGCCATTCCACACCCTTAAGACATTCATCTTCGGAACACAAATTAAGATATTTTTGCTGAAATCTGAAGGCTCAGAGAGGCCTCCATAGGGAGCAAAGCAATTTCTTCTCTCAAGATCCATTAATGTACTAAAAACATATTTAAATAGGTCCATGTGAGTACAGTGGTTCAATATTAATATTATGAAGCGACGATTATATTTTTGGTGCGCCAAAAAACCTAAATAATGACTTATATAGTGATAACCGATTTCAAAACACCGCTTCATGAAGCTTCGGAGCGTATCGAATCAGCGAGTTGAGTCATGATTCGGACCGCGTGTCAAACCGCCAAACTGCTGAAATCACGTGACTTTGGCGCTCCGAACCACTGACTCGACTAGGTGTAGGGAGGGCTTTCATTGTCCCTTTAAGGCAGCATCCATTTCATAATTTAAATAAATATAATATAAATATAATAAACTATTATTATTGCATCCTGTTAATGTACAACAATACTGAGGTGCAAATAGTATGTATCGGTCAAAATAAAGTATAAATTACATGTAATTACTATTTATATTGCAAAGAACTGCTGCTTTTATATGGTGTAAATAGAATATATCACTATTTTCACTTAGTAAACTTAGTAAATAGCAGCTATTTGCACTTAAATATCATCTATCGCTAAGAAAATGTTATTTTCACTTAGTGTAAATATAATCTAGTTGCTATTTACACTTAGTGCAAATAGCTGCTGCCAAATATAAATCTTTTGTAATATCATAAATCTACGTCCTTGCTGATAAAAGTATTCATTTCTTTTGAACCGTAGTAATATATATGTTTTAATAATTGTTATACTTTATTACATTTTTAAAATCAACTGATGACTTGTAAAAATAGTGAAATAAAGATTGGAGGAATCAAGGAATCTATAATGCATTATATAAGGATTGGGGAGCGATTTCAGACACAGCAATTGATTTGGAAAGTTGATGATGCATTGTCATGACGATAACACCTACTAAAGCTGGCGTGTGCGTATAACTGGAAGTGTGTACCAGTTGTTTGCAATTTCACAGTGTCACAGCACACACACAGACAGACGCTGCTTTACTCACCCTGCTTGTTGGGTCTGGTGGTCCCTGAGGACGATCTGGGTGTCAGTACCCGGCAGTGAAGCTCTGTAATCTGGGCTGTGTCACCTCCCTCTCCTCTGTCTTGCTATTGTTCCAGGGATAATCCCTAACTCCTGACACAGATGAGGGCAGGAAAACACACACGCTCACGTACACACACCCCTGGGGGCTCAAGTCCATATGGAGAGGTACCAGAGCGACCGCTGGCACACAAGGGTTTAGATACTATGGTAGTTCAACACACATTGTCATCTGTGCACGGTGGCCTTTTGTGTGAATGAAGTTAATAATTATGTTTTGGTGTACAGTACCGGTCAAATGTTTGGCATAATTACGATTAATTAATGTTTTTGAAAGAAGTCTGTTATGATCAGCAAGGCTGCATTTATTTGATCAAAAATGCAGTAAAAACAGTAATATTGTGAAATATTATTAGTTTAAAATAACTGAATTTTCAGCTTAATTTTCAGTGTCACATGATCTGTCGGAAATCATTCTAATATGCTGATTTGATGCTTAAGAAACATTATTATTCATGTAAAAAAGTCATGCTGCTATTTATAATATAGTGTGATACACTACCATTCAAACGTTTTGAGTAAGATTTAAAAAAAGAAAGAAAAGAAATGAATATGACAGTAAAGACATTTATAATGTTACAAAACATTGAATTATTTGCTATTCTTTTGATCTTTCTATTCATCGAAGAAGGATGAAAAAAAAGTATCACCATTTCCACAAAAATGTTAAGCAGCAAATACTTTTTTTTAACATTGTTGATGTGAACCATTATTAATAATTGATAATAATTCACAGTCAAATATTAGAAGGATCATGTAACACTGAAGACTGGAGTAGTGATGCTGAAAATGCAGCTTTACCATCACAGGAGTAAATTACATTTTTAAAAGATATTAAAATGCAAAACACTTATTTTAAATTGTAATAATATTTCACAAGATTGCAGTTTTTACTGTATTTTGGATCTAATAAATGCAGCCTTTGTAAGCATTATAGACTTCTTTCAAAAACATTAAAGAGTTTTTAATTTCTCCAAACTTTTGACTGGTAGTGTATGAATTCAACTTTCTCTCAATCTGTTTTCAGGAAACGCTACAGACTATCCCAAAGTTTTGTTTCCCCTTCAATATGGACAGGTAATGTTACATGCAATCTTTAATCTGTTTAGTTATTGAGGAGACCCAAAGGGCCTCCAGCATCACTGTTTTGCTAATTCCAGCTTCTCTTGAACCTTTATACTTTTTGACTGTACATTTGTCTTTGACCATGTCTTGTCTTTCAGTATGGCAGTGGGCCAGGTGGGGCAGAACTTCACCTTTGTTCTAACGGATATCGAGAGTAAACAGCGCTTTGGTTTCTGTCGCCTCTCATCGGGAGCTCACAGCTGTCACTGCATCCTCAGGTACAAATTGTTGGTTTAAGTACGAGTTTAAATTTAAATTTAAATAAGATAAATTATTTTATCCACCTCCTGCAGATCAACTTAATCTAATTGTAGTCTATCTGTCTCTGTTCAGCTACCTGCCCTGGTTTGAGGTGTTTTACAAGCTGTTGAATATCCTGGCAGACTACACAACCAAAGGACAGGTCAGTGGTGCACTGGTACACTCATATGTCTGTGTCGTATACACACAGTGAGAAATACACATTTAATTAGCCATGTAAATCAGGATTTCTCACTGATACTCCTACTCAAAATTCATGCTTTAATTACAATAACCTTGAAATACTGAACCCTGACCATAAAATACAGGTTTTAATTTTTTTTTTAAATAAATGCATGATTTTAATAAAGACAAGAAGAAAAAGGCATGGTTTTAGACAAAATTAGTTTTATTTTGATTTATTCCACCGTTCCAAAATGTAGGCTTTTATTCATCAAGGAAACATTTCAATTGATCAAAAGTGACAGTAAAGATATTTATAATATTAACAAAAGATTTCTATTTTAAATAAATGCTGCACTTTTGAACTTTGTTCATCAAAAATTCCTCAAAAATGTATCATGGTTTCTACAAAACTATTAAGCAGCACAACTGTTTTCAACATTGATAATAATAATACATGTTTTATGAGCAGCAAATCAGCAAATTAGAATGATTTATAAAGGATCATGTTACCCTTTACATAAAAAAAAAACCTTTCTGACCTCATATTGATAGTGTAACTTATTTCTGAGGGCTTTTTTTTTTTGCTGTGTTGACCCCAGAAGCGTAGCAAAGTCACACACGCATGCATGTAAAACCATTGTAGCAATGCATAGTTAAAATGATTCAACATCTTAATTTATATAGCAAAAATGTGCATGTGGGACCTGCTGTTTATAATCTGTTTGTATTTGTGTTAAAGGACAGTCAATGGAGAGAGTTGTTAGAGTCTCTACATGCGTTAAACGTCCCTGATCCTGGAGTGCCTGTGCATTTGAGTGTGGTAATATACAGTACAATATACAGTCTTCTCGGGTCCTAAAATCTGCACTCGACCAGAATCAACCTAAATCACTTTTTACTCAATCCCAACGTGCATAAGTACATAAAAAAAAAGGAAAACCTGATAAAATAAGACCGAGTCAGACTTGACCAGAGGGCAATTTTTTCCGAACCTGATTGGACTCGAATGTAGAAAGCAGCTATGTCCGGGGATGACACAGACCAAAATCAGAGACAACAAATAAGACCTTGAACATGAAAACACGTATATCTGATTCCCAAAATGTGGTTTTCTCTGATCGGTGATTCTGTTTTCATTTGGTCGAGCACCTCCAAGTAGATAAACCACTCAAAAGCCTAATGTTTCACCTCAAATGACTAGGACAATTATAGATATGTTAATATTAGGCAGCATATCCCCACACTCATCCTCTGGAATGGCTGCTCAGGTCGGACCTCAGGTTTTCAGATCTAAGAGGACCGTGAAGACCTCTAATATACAGAAATACACATTCATGATGCTTACATCAGACAAGATGTCCATGCTACAATAATCTCTTGTATAAAGCTAATTGCATTTCTCTCTCCCACTCTAGCATTTGTTTTTCACAGTGCCTGATCCTAGGGAATTACCCAGTATACCTGAAAATGTAAGTCTGTCTTTGTTGCCTTGACCAAGTTATCTTCACCCTATTAGTCACTAGGGGTGGTGAAAAAAATCGATTATCGATTAATCGCGAGTATGTTATGGACGAGCATGAATCGATCATTAAATTTTCAAAAATCGATTTTTTTATTTATCTAAACCTGACTCTACCACCGTGTGTGTGTGTGTGTGTGTTCATTAGATGAATGTAAATCTGTCGTTAATGCTGAGATGATTCTGAGGGAACACTCTAGAAATCCTCCTGCCTCGCCTCCTCTGGAGCTCAGGCACATTAGCGCGTTAGCACGGCTCAGATTCGCGCACAAACACCGAATAAACGCCTTCAATCCGCAGATTTATGAGCGCTTCAGATGAACGAGCGCGACACACATCGACGCGCACATTCGCGGGAATTAAGGCGATCCTGAGGACGCGATGAGCGGATCTCACACACACACACACACACACACACACACACACACACAGCCGGACTGATGCTGGAAACACCGCCGCTCCGACCCGCGGCTCCCGCTCACGGAACCGAACGGGCCTCGACACTCCTCCGACACGAACCCGTTTTTCTTCTGTCGTTTTTTCCCCTTTTGTCTTTCTCACGTCAGGAAACGAACGAGAGGAGCTCGATCGTTCCACGCGTCGCGTTCCCGCCCCCCTCACGCGCGCACGCATCCATCACTCTTGACATTTTGTCACTGTGTTCTACAGTACAGTATATAAGCTGAAGCTACAGTAAGTTGTTCAAAAATGTTCATTTTGTCTTCTTAATGATTAAATTGGACAATTTTCTTCTAGAAAGACAAGGTGTTTGGAGAAAAAACTTCTTCTTTACCTTGACATGTTTCGACTGCAACCTGCAGTCTTCCTCCACCTGAACACGTTGTCTTTCACAACACAATGTGATGTATTCATTTCTGTGTAACTACACGACACTACACAACAAGTGCTTTGAGTTGTTGTTACTCAATAAAAGAGTTAAGTAATTCAGTAGCTGACTTTTTTTTTTATACTGCAATCACTTTGTAGTGTATTTTCGTTTACTGTTGTGAAATGGAAAATCAATAATCGCTAATCGAGAATCGTTAATAATCGAAAATCGACTGTAATCGAATCGGGACTTCAATAATCGTAATCGAATCGAATCGGGAAATCAGACAGATTAACCACCCCTATTAGTCACATTGTAGGAATTACTGATTTATACATAGTTATTCGGACAATACACATGTTTAAAGGGGTCATGATAATTTTTATTTTGTTTTATACTGTTGTCTGAGGTCAACTTTATGACGTTCACATGGTTTTCACATTCAAAAACATCATAATGAATAAATAATTGGCTATTTTATACCCTGGTTTTGAGCCTAGCTCCTGGAACGCTCTTGTTTTTATGTGCGTGCAGCATTGTAGACTTGGAAGTAAACACCCACTGCCATGATTGGATAACAGTTTTGCATATTATATTGAGCTATGGCTCCCCCTGTCAGTACATGTGGGAATTGTTTTGAAAACATGTGGAAAAACTGCATCCGGAATGATTCGCCCACAGGGCTCGCAAAATGTCTTAATCAAACAAACACAATGATTTATCTCTCATCCACCCGCAATTAATTGTAATGCTATTTTTTATTACTTGGCCCGCCTGATCGGTGGATATAACCACGAACCTTGCATCACTAACACACACACACATTAACGTTAGCCCCGGGATGTCAGGCTTTGCGAGCCCTGGCCCATACATGTTCGAGTCTGATCCCGAATCGCAGGACAATGAACCAATAACACCTCAAATATAAAGGATACTCCAGCCTGTGAGAGCGTGGTAAGTTATGTTCAGTTAGACATACATATAATCAGTAGATATCAAACAATCTGTATCAATGCAATACTATCACATATAAAACAAAAAAAAAGTTTTATCTCTCTGACGTCACAGGTAAGCACATTCGCAGATTGATCGTTTGCTCAGCTTTTCTTTGACTAACAAGGAAGTTTTGAGCTCTGAAACTTACAGGATATTCTTATAATACCATGATGACCTTTTATATATCAAAAGCTCAAGGGAAAGTTGATTTCTCAATTCATGACCCCTTTAAAGGTTCAAAGATTGTGATTGTGAAAATCAAATTTACCTGACTAGTTGTCATCAAGCCATAATACTTTGGAACTCATGCAAAATGTTTTCACTGCTTTTGATTTAGTTATTCTTTTTCTTTATTTGCAGAGAAATCTGACCGAGTATTTTGTAGCAGTGGATGTGAATAACATGCTCCATCTGTACGCTAGCATGCTGTACGAAAGACGAATCCTCATTAGCTGCAGCAAGCTGAGCACTGTGAGAAACATCTCTACCGCAGTCTCTCTTTTTCATTGGTCGCTTCTTTTACTTGTTTTAGGGGTATTAACAAAACCTCTTTTCTCTCTCTCTCTCTCTCTCTCTCTCTCTCTCTCTCTCTCTCTCTCTCTCTCTCTCTCTCTCTCTCTCTCTCTCTCTCTCTCTCTCTCTCTCTCTCTCTCTCTCTCTCTCTCTCTCTCTCTCTCTCTCTCTCTCTCTCTCTCTCTCTCTCTCTCTCTCTCTCTCTCTCTCTCTCTCTCAGTTAACTGCATGTGTTCATGGCGCAGCAGCCATGTTATATCCCATGTACTGGCAGCATGTTTACATTCCAGTCCTGCCACAGCATTTAATAGACTACTGCTGGTGAGTACTGCACACACACATTTATACATCTATACTTACGAAGGACCTCCCATTTCTATTGTTTGTAAATTAAAGCTGTAGTCTACGATGTTGAAAATCAGTCGAGAAAGCCTGAATTTTTAAAAAACTCATCCCACCCCTCCACACGCACACCCCTCCCCTCTGTGCTACCTGATCCCTCCCACCGGGAAACGACCTGAACAACGTCACTCAGTCAAGCAGGAGTAAACATCGGAACAGAGATGTTGATAGCTCAAAGGCACACGTTTGAGTTCACGCCTACCCATTAGCAACACATGCAATGTTCTATCGGCTCGAACAGAAAACCGCTAACGTTAGGCCTATTGAAATAGTCAAGCACTTCAAGAAATATAATTACTTTGACCCGTGATAGGCGATGCTAAACGGCTAATATTCCAACATTCCGCGAGTGGAGCAGGGGATTGGATGAGAGCAGTTAACCAATGTAAGCTGTCCGGCCGGACAGCTTACATTGGTCAATTTCTCTGCGGGTGTACACCCAATAGAGTGAATGGATTTTTTTCATTCTTTTTTCTCTTCATATTGTTAGGATTGTACTGTAGAACCATAACCAGCATCTAAACGAGGTTATTAATAATGAACAATCTTTGAAATCGTAGACCATAGCTTTAAGATACTTAGTACTTCACCTCAATTTTTTATATCTTAATTAAGGCATTATTTGGCCCAGTTATGAACTTTTTTTTGCTAGTGAGACTGTCCTTACAAGATGTAGTTTTTTTTGTTTTTTGTTTTTAGTAAATGTATTTTAATAAACAATATATTTTAAGATTAAAATGTTCTAATAATTCTATATAACAAATTAACAATATATAAGTAGTAGGTGAGAAGTATCTTATGCTCATCAAGGCTGCATTTATTTGATAAAAAAAATCTGTAAAAACTGTTACATTGTGAAATATTACAATTTAAAATAATACATTTAAAAATGCTTATTTTATTCCTGTGACGCAAAGCTGAATTGCTGAATCTCCAGTGTCACATGATCCTTCAGAAATTATTCTAATGAGTTAATTAGTTGAATAGTTGAATGAGTTAAATAAGCTGATTTGCTACTCAAGAAGCATTTCTTTTTATTATTAATGTTGAAAACAGTTGTGCTGCTTAAAGGCACAGTATGTAAGATTTTTTGATTAAAATATTCAAAAACCTCTAGAACAATGTAATATATATTTTGTTGACTTGTGTATTTACATTATCCCAAATGTTTCCAAGAATGTTTAAATCCAGAGAAATAAGCCATTCTAACCAGGACATGGACCATGTCCATGCGTCGCCTATTAATGACATCATACCTGCGTTACCCTCGACTTCCCATTTTATTTTGTAGAAACCATGGAAACACCAAAGACGCTTTAATATATTATGTGTTTTATTAGACTGGTGAGCAACTGTTTAGAGACATTCATCAACCGAAAACGAATCATTGTTATATAGCTCAACACAGTTAGTCTTATTGTTTAAATCTTGTTTTTTTTTTATTTACCGCGAGTGCCATGTTTTACCGTGCCTAATATCGATCTGGCTTACTGTAGTGTGAATAAGTGTCTCATAGTAGCCTCCGGACGAACGCACAGAGTAGCATTATAACACAACTTTCAACACACTCAAATGTATCTAATATGATAAAACAGCACTGCTTTACCCCACACACACACACACACACACGAGTGGAAGAAGCAGAAGCGGTCGTCTGCAGCATAATAAAAGCTCTGCAAAAAATCAATGCGTCATCAAGCGTCATAGAGCGACCTCTAGCGCCAAAAATAACTTATTGTGGCTTTAATATTTTTTGTAGAAACCTTATTTCAGGATTCTATGATGATTAGAAATATGTATAACAATTATACATTTTAAAGGCATATGGTTTACTTACTTGTGGTGTTTTTTCTTTGTTAGCGCTCCAATGCCGTACCTCATCGGAGTGCATTCCAGTCTCATGGAGGTGACTGATTGCTTTCTTTTATTTTACCTTAACTGCATTATCATATTTTTCCATGTTGCGGTTACTGGTTTTAGTGTAGCTACATTCTAGGCTGTATTTAGAATGTTTTGTGTGTATCTGTGTTTGTTGTAACAGAAGGTGCGAGGTATGGCTATAGATGATGTGGTACTTCTCAATGTAGACACAAACACTCTTGAAACACCGTTTGATGACCTGCAAAGCCTTCCTAATGATGTGGTAAGTAAATAATAAGCATAAGCACAACCTGCTCGGATCTCCACCAAGGCTTCAGTTAGTTTAAAAACAGTGTTGCAAATCAGCTTTAGCTACAAGAGCTATGATACATGCATTGGGTGGCTGTTGTCCCAGTTTTATCTATGTTTATTGTATCTGTCCCTATACCAATAAAACATTAAATAATTGAATAAAAAGTCTTATATATTTTGGCCGTGGTGTTTATGTGACAAGATGATCAGATATAGAAATATAGGTACTTTACTAGAAGGTTTCATTTGTTAGCATTAGTTAATTACATGAACTAACAATGACCAATACGTCTACAGCATTTATTCATCTTAGTTAATGTTAATTTCTACATTTACCAATACATTTTTAAAATGTAGAAGCTCTCAGAAACGAGGGGTTTAGAGAGACTTGCATCCTTTATGGAACAGTTTCAGACACTGTGAGAAAAGATATACCTCCTAAGATATACCTATTTTAGGAGACCTCCAAAACAAAATTAGGAAGCTTTAAAATAGCATAATGGGACACTTTAGTAAATGCTGTAAAAAAAATATTGCTCATTGTTTGTTTCATAATAACAAATGAGACCATATTGTAAAATGTTAACAAAATATATTTATAATGGTGATATATATATATGTGTGTGTGTGTGTGTGTGTGTGTGTGTGTGTTGTAGGTTTCTTCGTTAAAGAACCGCCTAAGAAAA
Source organism: Romanogobio albipinnatus (assembly GCA_023566225.1). Taxonomy (NCBI): domain Eukaryota; kingdom Metazoa; phylum Chordata; class Actinopteri; order Cypriniformes; family Gobionidae; genus Romanogobio; species Romanogobio albipinnatus. The sequence continues at coordinate 39,777,792 of CM042255.1, read as the reverse complement.
GTTTCCTCAACGACAGGAGACGGGGTGGCCAGGGCGTTTCTGAAGGCGCAGGCAGCTCTGTTTGGTAGTTACAGGAACGCGCTGCACATTGAACCGGTGAGTGAGGTTCAGAATGAAGATTAGACTTGATCTAAATGGTCATAAGTGTATTGTTGGCTCTGAGCATTTGATGGGGCATTTGTGCAGTTGAACATTCAAGATATTCAGGCTAGCTGTGAGATGGTGCCCTCTAGTGGATGTAGCCCTGTGTCTATAAATGCTCAGGTATAAAGCTGCATGTTTTTACTTCACATGTGTCCTTGTGTTTAGGAGGAGCCAATCACTTTCAGTGAGGAAACGTTCATCACACACAGATCCAGCACAATGAGACAGTTTCTTCAGAACGCAATCCAACTACAGTTCTTTAAACAGGTATTACTCACGTTTACCTAGCTAAATACATGCACTAGACCTTTATTGTTTTTATATGAAGCTAATTATAAATATATCTCCATTTGTTCTATAAGCTTATAAGTTTATCATTTGTATTATGAAACAACAGCTGTTTTCTTTTTACCAATGTTTCAAGTACATCTCATGCACATTAAGGCATTTTCTTGTTTTGTCTGTTATATCGGCACCTTTTGTTTTGAACATCAGACTTCAGTAGTGTTATTGTTAACTAAAACTATTAGAATTGTTTTTGTAATAAAAATAAAATAAAAATAATGGTGATTTGGCAATAACTGAAATAAGTTGAAGTACTAAAATTACTAAAACTAAAACTGAAAATGGCAAAGGCACATAACAAAATTGTGAATACTTAAACATGAAAAATATGAAAATAAAAGCTAATTCAAAATATTAAAAATTACTTTGATTGTATACACTGCTCAGCCAAAAAAAAGTTGCTGTTCGGATTTAAATAGGCAAATGCTTAAGTCAATGATTGGATCATTATTGCAGTGATTATTTTCTAGCATGTTCTATGTTTGGCAACAGTTCTTCTAACCCTAATTGATGAAGTCAGTGTGTAGCTTTTCATTTCTAAACTACCATGTAGGAAGACACATCATGGCCATATTCCAGGATGACAATGTCAAGATTCATCAGGCTCAAACTGTGAAAGAATGGTTGGGAGGGAGCATGAAGAATCATTTTCACACATGAATTGGCACCTCTGAGTCCAGACCTTAAATTCATTGAAAGTCTTTGGGATGTGCTGGAGGAGACTTTACAGAGTGCTGGACTCTTGCATTGGCAATACAAGATCTTGAGCAAAAATGTATGAACCTCTTGGTGGAAATAACATCACAACATTTATTTCCATCAAGAGGTGCACATTTTTTGCGTTATTTATTTGAAAAAGTAACTCAAATATTTTGTTGTAAATACTTGGAAAAATTTATCTGATTATGTTACTTGTGTTACTTGTAATGGGTTTCCCCAACACTGATTAGTCATAATCAGTTCAAGCTAGTTGTGAGTTCTTTCTTCACTGGTTTTAAATGGAAAATAAACTTTTATAAAGTGCCACATTGGTTCTCGCAGTGCGAGACACCTGCATAGAGATCATTGCTTTATTGTGTGTGTATGTGTGTATTTGCAGTTTATAGACGGCCGTCTGGAGGTATTGAACTCTGGTGAAGGGTTCAGCGATCAGTTTGAGGAGGAGATCAACATGGGAGAATATGCTGGTTAGAGACTCTCACTTTGTCTGTATGTTTACTGTACGGCTAATAAATTCTTGTTATTCTGTGTTACTGTTTTTAAATTTGCTCGTTTCTGTGTCTGTTAAAAAATTCTGTTACAGGCAGTGATAAGACATATCAGTGGCTTTTCACAGTGAAGGTAACAATTCTTGATTTTAGTTTTTCTGTGTGCTGGAGAGTTTGATCTGTAATGATTCTACTGTTTTTGGATTGACTGTGTGTATTTGCTATATTTGATCTGATGTCTTTTTTCATCTTTCACTTACAGAAAGGCAGTGGGGCCATCTTAAATACGGTGAAGACAAAGGCAAATCCTGCAATGAAGACAGTTTACAAATTTGTATGTATCCATGTGTAAACACTTGCTACTTCTTTCTCTGCTCTTTCTGTGTGAGTAAATTCTCGTTTTCTCCATGATTTTCTCTATATTTTTATTATTAGTGTATATATGTATATAAATGTTTTTTATTTATTAATTTTTGTAATTTCAATTAGTAGTAGTAGTATGTATTTATAATAATAATTTTTCCTGTTTTCCTCCGTGAATTATGTTTTCTCCATGTGAGAGATTCCTCTTTTTACTCTGTCCGATTTCTCTTTCTTTTCATTATGAGAAATATCTCTGTGCTGTCTGTTTATAAGGGATCTTCTCATGTTTCCTCACAGGCCAAAGACCATGCCAAGATGGGCATCAAAGAAGTCAAAAGTAGACTCAAACAAAAGGTGTTCAAACATTTAAGCTCACTCTCACACACACAAAAACACATTTACCATATTTCCTCAAATAAAAGCCAGGACCTTTATTTACCTGAACTGCAGAAGGTCACCGGCTTTTATTTGAAGCAGGCTTTTATTAGGGGCAGGCCTGTATTTCGAATTCCATCTATTTGAAAAAAATAATTGTTTTAAATAAACCGTTTTAAATGAAAAGCGATAGCGTTCCAGAGGAAGTGGAGTGGTTTCAAAGGATTGCAAATGCAATGCAATTTTATTCATTTTTAGAATTGAATCATTTATTTGTAATAAACATTTTAAGTGGCCCATTAAAAAGTATTATTTATAAGTTGAATTGTGTTTTTAAAACATACATGAGGTCATATTGTGACTGTTGCGTGCATGCGTTGAAAGAGCGGTAATATTTCCTCAAGAGTGAGAGCGCCTTTCTGGAGATTCCGTTCATTTCTGAAGCTCTTTCCGCTCAGCACCGCCGCTCAACCCAGAACTCCCTTTGTGACGTGCTGGATCAAATATAGGCCTATCTGAAATAAATAGTAAGGGCTGCCCCTGACTAAAGTTTTTTTTCCTTTTCTAGTAGTTCATTTAAGCCGTTCTTCACGCTGCGCCGCCGCCTCCATGTCATTGTCTGTTATAGGCTATTTGCTTGTTATTTATTAAATACGGGCAATTTGGTTGATAAAACATAGATTAAAATTAGGATACAATTTATACAAAACGAAATTCACTTTAAAGAAAGTTTTTTGTGATATATTTGTTGTTCTTTCGTGTTTTATAGACTCAATATAAACTCTATAATTTCGTTATTTTACTAACCCAACTAATGTGCTTTCTATATTCCACGTGAGGGAAAAAAGCTTCCTTCCACTTAAGAGTTGTGTTCCTTTAAGCACTTTTTATTTGAATATATATCTCTTTACATAAATATTATTTTCTACTTAAAAAAAAACTATAATTTCGTTATTTTTCTAACCCAACTAATGCGCGTACTTTTCTCAATCCGTTATGGAGCTATTCAATTTTGAATTTGCATATTGTTTTTTAAAGGTTCGTTCGTGTTGTTCAAATGACCACTTTACAATATTTCAATAACATAATTAATTTTGAAGCCTATGCTGTTTTCTTGTACAAAATAAAATAGTTTAAGTTAAATGCAGATTAAGATGTGTAAAAAAGACAAGAGGCTAAGAGGTTGTCAAGATCATTTGTGTAGCCTGCCTGACTGATGTATTTTCACAGACTAACACACGTCACATCTCATATAGACTACAGTATTTAAAATAGCATATATGCATCAGTTATATTCTCAATTTAATTTACAGAGCAATCCCTGCAAAGTGTTTAGGTGAAGTATAGAAGAGACCAGGATTAGTGTGCATCGCACTCGCAAGACTCTCAGCGGGGGTCGATGGTCATGATGGTTTCGCTCCTTCGGCACAACCCTACTGTACATTATGCTTAACTTGAATGCACATGAAATGAAAGGAAATAATTTTTCCCCGGCCTTAATTTGAGACCGGCCTTTATTTGTTCGTGCTGGCCACGCCCCGGCCACTATCAGAGGCCCGGCGTTTAATTGACTACAGGCTTTTATTTGAGGAAATACGGTATTCATTGTTTTTGCATAAACAAATGTGCATGCTTTCTCATCTCAAACGCATTCACTTCCAGGAGCTTGCAGAGAATGGCTACTCAGAAGAGCCTGGCTCCACCAACTTACCCTCCACACAAAGCAAAGACTCCCTCACCTGGGACCAGAGACGTCCAATCACTGTTCATTTTGGACAGGTGGGTGTGGTGAATTATATCAGTTATTTCAGTTAACATGGACATAGTTATTAGGATTCAGCCCGTTTAGTTTAGTTTTGTTGGACTGTTCATTTTTAGAAAGCGTGTCAGAGAATCCATATTTTTATAGATAAAAGTGTGTGCATGTTTGTATGTTTGGAGCAGACTGAGCAGGCACCTTCCCCACGGCCCCCGCGGCCACAACGCCCCCCTCCCCCCCATCCTTCCAAACTGCAGCGCAGCACACAACCAGTGAGTACATGCCACTGCCCTCTGACCTCTGACCTGTCACCCTGAGCTCAAAAATTCCCCTCTGACCTGGCTGCTGCACTGGAGTGTGTTATATTTGTGTGTTCTGCAGGACACTGTTTGTGTGTGTGCATGTATTTGTTTACACGTCTGTGTGATGTAACTTCAGTTCCTATTCCACAGATAAATGCTCACTCACACACACACACATGAATTAATTTGTCATGTGTGTTTGCACTTACTTTCCTACCACACAAACTTTTTTCCTCTTGTTTCAATCTCTTCTCAGGGCCTGACACTTACTTTCTTTCCCAAGGAGCACTTTGAAAAATGTAGGAGTGCATAAAATCATTTTACGGGTGCAATGAAAATGTATTAAATTGTAAAAAAAAAAAAAAAAAAAAAAAATGTCTTAAAGGTGCCCTAGAATGATTTGAAACAACATTTTAAATTGTTCTCTGGTATCTACATAGAGGGTATATGGCTTATTTAAGGTCAATAATTGTCCAGCTACGGTTTTACAGGTCCATTTACAACTCTAGAAATCTTCCCCAGGATGAAATGGTCTGTTTTTGCCTTATTTGGAAGGGTCATGAATATTAATGCAGAGTTCTGCTCTGATTGGCTGTTTCACTGCGGCTCAATGATAGCAGGCACAACTTTACTGACCGTCTTGACGATGGAGAGATTAGGCATTCAACCTTATATATATCAATCAGTATATAATCATACTTCAGTTGTCAAAAATATAAATAAATAAATATCAAATTACTATCGTTTCAACTTAAATGGTGGACGTTAGCTAGAAGGATCGAGTGAGCTATGTGTAAGCAACTAAACTAACATAGTATGTTACGTATCTATGGTTGCATTTACTAATTTATGACAACACTGGCATTAAATAATATTAACCTTTGTCATTAGACATATTATTTAGTTATGTAAGCCACTTGGATTATCCTATTCTTACCGTATAGCATCTTGCGTTGGATATAGACAACAACAGGAATATTATCGTTAATGTTGTCTCTCTAAGAAACTTTCGATTTAATCAGAAATGGTTTAGACAGTCAAGAAGTGGATAAATCACTCACTGCTTGCAGGAATATGGTTGGAATTGGCCCTTTCTTCAGTGTCAGACGCTGAGCAAAGCCTGCTTGATATTGTCCCAGGTTTGAAAACTGTCCGTGGTGAAATGGGCTGAGCAAACTAACAACTTTGAATTAAATTGTTGCGGTATCCGATTATAAATACACATCAACCATGCCTGTTGACATGTTTTATTTGTGGGAAGAGTATGAAACGTCTTCACATCCCCTGCACAGCCTGGAACATAACATTTGTTTCCATGATCTGTCATGTTCGCTATCCTCGCGTCAGGCTTACTGCTGCAGAACTCCAGTTGATACGGCGGCTGCGCAGTTTCGCCAGATAGTGAACATGTGCTTGCTTATGAAAATGTTGGGGGGCGTACATATTAATGATCCCGTGTATTGCATCACTGCTGGTGTTATGTTGAGATTTGCCTATTTTTCCGTGGTGTTTTTCACAAACGAGATTTACATATGAAGGAGGAGGCAATGGTGTTTGAGACTCACTGTATGTGATTTACACGCACTGAACTCCTGTTATTCAACTATGGCAAGGTTCATTCGATTTTTCATTCTAGGGCACCTTTAATGAAGGGATATGAGGAGACATTTACAAGCAAAATGATTAAATTTTTTTGAATACAAAATCTACACTGTTTTTTTTTTTTATATTTCTGATTCAAACTGTAATTATTTAAAGGCTCACTGAAGTGCCTTGAAACACACAGCATTATTCAATGTGCTGACATAATTTCCACAGCAGCTCCCCTTTTTTAAAATGGCCAATAGCGTTTTCGTTTTTATCACAGCTCAGCCAGAGCTTTTGAGCTAAGTAAAGCTGCATTTGACAGCTTAAGACAGCCACAGTCTAATAGATTCCCCTTTTAGATTGAATATGAAACTGATACTAAAGTAAAACAGTGAACATAATCATGCTGAGGATGTGCAATTTTTTAAATTTATGTTGGTGCACGGCACCAATGTTATCTCTTATACTCGCCAGTGCTATTTCTAAAGCAGAGTGTGTCTGTCTAACCGTTTCTCCTTCTAATCTCCTCCATATCTCTTTAAAATATAGCATTCTGTGTAGAATTCAAATGGGTCCGATACGTTTTGTGGTCTGCGCCGACTCGCGCATATGATCCACTCTGTGCTATCGTGTCTCTGGACCGGAGCAGACTGTGTGCACGCTGCGGCGGTTCACTTGACACTAACGTGAAACCAGACTCCATTTGCCCCAATGGAAAGTGTATTTATTTACACTGTCTGAATCGTTCCCTATCCCCTGTAGTGCACTGTGTGAAATTCTCCATATAGAAAATAGTAATTGTGTGAACAAGTGACCGATTTCAGTTGCAGATTCAGCGTCTATTTATAATGTAGGGGGCGAGCCTTAGATTCTAGAGAGCATTTGATTGGATAGAAAATCTAATGAGAAGCTGAAGTGCAGATGTCATCAAAATCATTGATCCATATTGGCGGAAGTAAGAGACTGTAAGTTTTGAATGCTTATGTCTTATAAATGCAAATTTTGTCATTGTTTTGGAGCACGCTAGCTTATAGATAACAGTAATGCCTGGTTCAGACTACACGATTTGTTTTGTCTGTTACGATAGTCACTGTGTCAGATTACGCGATTTTGACTCCTAAAATCTTGTCGTGTCCTGGATAAGAAACATGTCAGACTACACGTTGCTTCGCGACCAATGATCGCTTGTTGTCTTTAACGACGCGCGTGATGTCATCGAGAAGGCGAAACCGGCGTGTTTTGTACTGGCTGTCTTGTGTCTAGAAAAGCGCAAAAAAAGAAAGAAAACCCGACCATGGACACGTTCCTGGCTTGCTCGAAGAGAGCAGTATGGGCTGTCAATCCTCCCAAGGAGAACTTGAGGTAAAATATCGTTCTTTTTATATTAAATATTTTGTTATTAGCCAGTAGTGAAAGCTTGCCACTACAACGTATTTGTAAAAAAAATCTGGGAACACTTTACATTTGTTAACATGAACTAATAATGAACTGCTCCTATAAACCATTTATTTTATCTTTGTTGATGTTAATCTCTCACACTCACACACACATATACACAGTCACGCACAAACACATCCTCACAGTCAGACTCACACACACGCGCGCACCCAGAATCACTCACACCTCTCTCTCTAGTCCCTCGATGAAACATCGTACAGGCAAGAGTACTGTTGCCACATCTCCACGAACCTTTCCTCTATTTCATAACTCCACCTAGCCGCACCATCATCTCTCTTGCGTTTCGCCATGTTTGAATCCTGTCAGAATATATATTCTGTGCTCCGTTTGGTCAGCGCCACCCATGTGACGGAACCCGTCGTGGGGAACGTGAAAAAAAATTCAACATGCTAGTCTTTCTGCTGTGACGTCGTGAACTATCGCAGACGCGGATTCCGTTGTCGTATACTATGACACACTATACGAGATGATACGATCAATTCTTGCGTCCCGACGTCCATTGTCGTTTACGAATCCCTACGACACCATACGTCAAACGGATCGTGCCAAATTCGGGCTAAAATCGTGTAGTCTGAACCAGGCATAAGAGACATTCATACTAAAAGCCAAAAAACTTCCATTTTGATTTTCATGGGGAATTTAATATTTTTTGAATTATGTATATTCTAAGCATTCAATTAATGTAAAGATAAAGTTTATTTTGTAATGAAATTCCAATTATAACCAGAAACAAATATCTGTATAATGCGGGACATTTAATTATAAACAAGCCCAAAATACACTGGGACTCTTATTTTGAAATGTATTTACTCTTTTCTCAATTAAAAGAGTAAATACGAAATCTCTTTCGGCAAAAAAAAATGGCGAATGAAACTGAGTGCATCGTGTTGTAGTTAGAGCTGATCGATATTGAAAAAAAAAGTTACTTTTATTGAAATTACTCAAATTAAAAAGCAGAAACGAGAGAAGGCGTCGGACGAGATCCACGCCGGAAATGCAACGGTACCAAGCTGACCAATCACAGATCTTGCACTCTGCATCAACGTGACGCGTAGTTACATTTTTGGGGAGGTGCCCGTCGTGGTAAGGCGTATGGAACGCGTCTATGCGTATGGTACGCCGTACCTTCTGCGTGCACTCGATGCAGAAGTATAAATTGGCCTTTACAACCATCTAAAACATATTACAATACAAACACCATACAGTAAACATTCTCATAATTCATCAACAATAGATCATAAGCAATTGTTTGAAATAAATACATTGAGAGCAAACTGCTCTGAAACCGCAGGCTTTGAACCTGCAGTGCTCACGAATAAATCATCGCCAATAATCACATTCAGCCATATTGCTATTCATGTTCAAATTTAAGACCTCTTCAAATTATAATTAAGACTTTTGTTATAACATTAAGATATATAAGACTTTTTATGACCTTAAATTTTACAAAAACCACAGGGACCTACTTTTTATTCACACACATACTTCCAAATACATGTTACAGTTCACACTCATCTATTTTTTTGTCACAAATGCGAGTGAAATGCTCACACTGTCGAGCCCTAATTCTGGAACTTGAGAGCTAGGTGTGTTTAAGGTGTATTTAAGAAGCTTTTAAGCCCATTTTTGCCCAGTTTTCAGTTTTACTATTACTGAGCCGAATGAATGTGGAAACCTCTCATAATCTGTCTGGCTATCACCAGACCAAGCTCAATTTAAGATTGAACATTGGTCTGGGGAGTCTGCTCTATATTTTCTACTGCACACGTGGGCATAAACGTGCATAAATTTAATGATTCTGTAGGCAGCCTCACGCAATGCAAAGTCAATGGAGAGCTTTCGAATGTCCCCCCCCCGATGGGCGTGGTCCTCAGATTATGACGTATATCGCTCTGTCTCTATAGCAGGCCAGGTGGATATGCCCGTCTGTGATTGGTTCCCGCAAAAGTGTAACACAGAGCCATATAATAAGAGAGTTGTGACACTCTTTGATCTCTCCGCCACATGGTCACGTGGTTCATGGAGCTCTCAATAGTTCCAAACAACTCTGCGCTGTCAATCTGTTTAAATATATTTAAGCAGGACAGACAGCAGTTTCACTATATTTGCAGCAATTTCTGGTAAATATTAACACAATATGTGCATCGACTTCGACTCGGCTTTACAGTAGCATTTTATTCTGGGGAGAGATAAAGAAGAGATAACGTTAATGTTTTTTTTTTGTGATCTGGTTATTTTATTTGGGTCATGTGAGTGCATGATTTTACAGCGTTGAGTGTTGTAGCCTATCACGGGCATTTCTGTTGAAAATAATGACCAGTCATATGTTTAATTTACCAGGAATGAGAATCCATATAAATTAAAACAAGTTTTATACAGTCTCTAAACGCTGAATGAATTTTAGTGCAAGTTTACGTTTTACACAAATCTTCCCATTATCTACAAATCCTTTCCTCATAACAAACAAAGCACAGAGACGATTTAAATAAAGATTTATTGTGAAGTTTAGTCAGAAGTTTTTGTTGTGATTTTCCCTACAATTAGCCTATATATTTAACACTTCAGTACAAATAAAGTAACAAAAATAGACATTTTAATGTTATGATAGTGATTTGATGATCTATAAAAATTCATAAAAAAAAGAGAAAAATGGCCAATAAGTGTTACTCTTCCGCCATCTACTGGTTAGTGGTAATTTATTTTATAATTTAAATGTTGTTAACGCCCGAATGTTATTTCATGATACTCGATACACAACAGGTGAATATAAATGAAGCATATACAGCATATTCTAGCATATACAGAATTTCTGGCATATACAGATTCTAGCATATACAGAATTTAACCCAAGAAAGAAGTTTTAAATAGTGATTAAAAAAAAACAATTTAATTCAACCTTTTTTTATCCAGACATTATTCATATTAATTATTCATAGGCGTTATACGTTATTCCTTGAATGGGCTACTTCATAGAAACGCTTTCGATCTCAGAGAGACTAAAAACTGTTGAAATATGACAGATATCATCTGGATATAGTATCTGTTGCAGTGCTTCTCACGTTATCTAACTGCAGTTAGAGTCTAACAATCTATTATATCACAATAAACATGAACTATAACGTGCTTCATAAATACCACTTCTATTAATATTCCTGAGAGGTCAACTAATGCCATAAAATCTCAAAAATATGCAGTAATTTCATCAATTTGCCAGCGAGTGTGCTTGAGATGCACTGAAATGAATGGGGTTCAATGCTGGTTGAACCCCATTGGTTGTTTGGAACTATTGGTCGCTCCATGACACGCTTTACTTCCGCATTCCTCAGTTCCTATGGAAGTCTATGGGAGTGTCGTAACTCTGTTTTTCAACGGCTCTGGTGTAACAGAAGCAGTAGAAATAAATGTACGGGTTTCCAGACTCAGTTGCCAGGCGAAATCAAATCGCCGGCAGATCTCATAATTTGAGATGGTTTAAAGTGCGCTTTCCTCTGGCTCTTTAGGTTTAAATTTCTGTTTAAATTTGACAGGATTTTGACCACTGACCTAACAGGAGCAGTTAACCTCTGACCTAACAGAGACATCTAAAAGGATTTAACAAGTCCAGAACTTTCTTAGACATTAGGATGCTGTTTAAAACGTGTATTTATGTGTGTTTGCAGGCTCGACCACCTCGTCCTCTGGTGGCAAAGAGACCACGCAGTAACATTGGGGTAGAAGGAAGCCCTGAACAGTAAGACTTAAATGCTTAACTTTTCTCACACATGCTCTTGCAAAAGAAAATGTCAATGGTCTTTTTGCTTCTGCTGGTTTTTATTGTACGGCTCTTTGGAATATTTTACTCCACAACCATGGCATTGAGCAGTCAGATTTTTTTTGTTTAATGATCGCTAAACTTTATATTTGTCTGTTCAGAAGAACAATGAACTGGTAAGAAACACAAAGAGCTGGATGAAAGAGAACTTATGCTATATTTTAATTAACTTGTTTAGGAAAAAGTAACTTGGGTTGCAGATTGCTAATAATATATACATGTAATATCGTATCAGTGTTTGTCTTGTTGTTAGGCCAGTTGTTGATATTTGTAATGAACTGTTTAACAGAAGCTTTAAGCCAATCTTTAAAAATAATGAAATCTCAAATACATTTTTGGGTTCCTTTGTTATTATTTGACTAGTATCCATGTAATAAGTGGGATAATGTACAGCCAGCTGATCATTATTGCAAAATAAACTCCTTTGTTTTGATACAAGATGCCTCTGCTTTGTTTCTGGGTCCTGATCTCTTTTTATTTTGCAATAGTGGCTGGAAGTGTTATTTTAGTATCATTTATATACTATTATAGTTGTATATCAATATTCTGATTTAGCTTGCATTTGTATAATTTTGTAATTTTTCAGTTTATCACTCATTTTGGTATGTGCTTTTGTCAGTTAAAAAATATATATATATATTTCTAGTTTTTATTTACACTATTTATATTTTATTTCAATTAACAAATTATTATTTTTTAAATAGTTTTAGTTAGCAATAACACTGGTGGCTGGCAGGCTGTACTGTACATTATCCCTCAAATATTTATCAAATAGAAATTGGCACAGCAAAAATGTTGTGGTCTTGATTGTGTGATTGCATGTCTCACTTGCTCTTTCCTTCTCTCTCACTCTTGTGTTCTCTTTCACTCTGGAATGGTCGTTTTTGTGATCTGTGTGTTTGTGTGTGGTTACACCTGATACTTGGCCCTCTATGTCTCTGCAAATTTGTGTTCATGCTTTCTTTTTTGTTGTTGCTGCTGTGCATCTCTGTATGCGTGCGTGTTGACGCTGTAGTTATGTGCGTCCAACTCGTCACTATACAGTGTTTCTGTGTGAGGACTCTTCGGGTGACGAGCTGTCTCAGGATGATGACTCCATTGCTGCTTTTCCTGAACACTTCCTGCTTTCTACTCCTTTTGAATGGTCTCTGTTCAAGTGGTTTTTATCCTTGATTTCTATAATGTCTGTTTGTCTTAATGTGAATATTTAATGGCCTTTACATACTGTTCCCCCATAAAGTATTTGGACACACTCAAAAATGTATGAATTGCATTGCATTGGATTAGAAAATACCAAACCAAGTGGAAGCATTAGATGTACTGATACTATTCGAAATGCATTCAAATTGTCAAACTTAATGGAACATGTAGAAGCGATTTGTAAGTATGAACTATATCGGCTACACACTGGGGTACCTCAGGGTTTGGTGCATGGCCCCCTCCTCTTCTCCAGTGTTCTTCTCACTAGCCTCCCTGCATAAGCTATTAAAGGTCTACATGTAATCGAAGATTAGGTGGTGTGTTTGGTCTCCAATGACACAGTTTTTTGGGAACTTTTTGATAGTCAAACTTAGTGGAACATGTCTGTAGTACAGTAGACGTGCTATTCAGGCCAGCCAGGAGTTTTGGGGTCGTGTTTGGAGAGACCATATGTGACCCTGGACCACAAAACCATTTTAGCAGAGGTGGACAAAGTACACAACTCTTTTACTTGAGTAAAAGTAAAAGTACTACAGGTCAAATATTACTCCGTTACAAGTGAAAGTTCTAAAAACAGATTTTTACTTAAGTAAAAGTACAGAAGTATTTGTTTTTAAAAGTACTTAAGTATCAAAAGTACATTTCCTTTTTTATGTCAATGCATTATTTTATTATTGTTGCATTGTTGTGCACTCTATGCCATCATGGTGGTTAAAGCCAGTCAGTGATGCTCCATCCGACATGCTAGCATACGACTGCCTTAAACTCATTTCTTTACATTTGTATAGAGTGTTGTAACTTTTATAGAAGTATTGGAAGTTTCAATTTCTTGTATAAAAGTTATAAAGCTCTTTACAAAGCTGCTGTCACTTTAAGGCTGAATGCATGGACCCTATACTCTGATACGCATACGATATTCTCCCAACTGTTTACTCTTCTCTTTCTCTCAGACATTTACATTTTTGAACATTTTATGAGACAGGCATCAAAGTGTATGCCAACTAAAATAATCTTTAATCTTTTGAGAAAACTGAAACATACTTTTTAAGTATAGCCATGGGTGCATACGCGGTGCCAAGGAACCGTCTTCTTACATTTTGCTATAAACTGATCAGTGTTTCAAAAATGTTGGGAAACTTCACATGACCCTATACAAGAGTGATTACTGATAGGCTGTCTGCAAAAAAACAACAACAAAAAAACTTTTAAAGAAGAAAAAAAATCATCCACTGACTTTTAAAGCTGCTACAGAAATGACTTTCAACTTTGAGGACCTCGCTAGAAATGTAATGGAGTAAAAAGTACGATATTTGTCTTTCAAATGTAGTGAAATTAAAGTAAAAGTATCCCTAAAAAATAATACTCCAGTAAAGTACAGATACTCAAAAAGTGTACTTAAGTACAGTACTCAAGTAAATGTACTTAGTTACTGTCCACCTCTGCATTTTAGTCATTTTAGAAATTGATTTATACATCATCTGAATAAATAAGCTTCCCATTGATGTATGTTTTGTTAGGATAAGACAATATTTGGCCGATTATACAACTATTTTAATATCTATAATCGGAGGGTGCAAAATGTAAATATTGAGAAAATCGCCTTTAAAGTTATCCAAATGAAGTGCTTAGCAATGCATATTATTACTAATGATACATTTTGTATATATTTACGGTAGGAAATTTCCAAAAATATCTTCATGGAACATGATCTTTCCTAATGATCCTAATGATTTTGGCATAAAAGAAAAATCGATAATTTTGACCCATACAATCTATTGTTGGCTATTGCCACAATTATACCCATGCGACTTATGACTGGTTTTGTGGTTCAGGGTCACATATTATGAAGACCTCTCAGTCATGCAGATTTCTCCATGCAGCAACAGAAAGATCAAACCTTTCGGATCTGGGCATTCAACACTGCTCCTTGTCAAAACTCTTCTTACCTCTAGACTTGTTCCTCTAGCCTGCCTTCATGCATGCGTGCATTGTTTTGAGAGCCTTTTGTTATCCAATGCAATGACAACTATATTTTTAAGTGTCTTAAAGGTAGGGTAGACAATTTTCGGAGCGTCTAGTAATAGCAAGCTAGCTTTGAATGTATAAGATCCCAACCTGAACGCATACAGCAGGGAGCAAACAAAAGTGTCACGAGAGACGGCGTTAAACTGCCTTATGTCTCAAAGCACATAACATTAAAATATTAATGAACATAAACAACTTCAAGAGCACTGACCTGTACCACCTGACAGCTGTCAATTTATTTCAGCATTGATAGTGTAGTGCATTCAAACGCATACATTCGAGTCACGCTCCACGTAAATTAGTCGATTTGCGTGGAACAGGTCGATTCGTGGTGGTGTTTATATTCCCCAATGATGCCGGCTTCTGGGCATGCTGAAAATCAGCTGTAATTACAAAAATATTGAGCCTGATCTAAATTATGGACATTTTTTAAACAAAGACTGAATAAAATGGTGCTCTGCACGCTCTGTGAAACTGAAATAGTTAGTTAGAATGCGGTTGTTACTTCAGCTCTTTGTTCATACAGCTGAATGAACATATTCAAGCAGCTACTTTAATCTCCTGAATGAACAAAACATTTCAGGTTTCACACTTGTAAGCAGTTGCGGCTGTAAATCCGCCCCAAAAATGACTGTAAACGCAGCCATAGTAAACCATAGTGTACATTGCACAAACCTTATCTTTTGTGATAAATAATATCATTAGGTAAAAGTTCATACATAGTTTAGTTATGGTCATTATTTATTGGTAAGTTAATGGTTATTATTTATTGGTAAATTAACCAAAGTATTAATAGACTATTCAGAAAGTGAACAATAAAGTAACCATTAAAAAAAATTAGATTAACCGATTAATCAAAGAAGTAATTGATAGATTAATAGATTGAAAAAAATATCATCGTATCATTACATTCGGACCAAATGCAATGATTGGACGGACATTTTATGGTCCTACGCCTTCCACAGATGATTGATATACAGTGAGGAAAATAAGTATTTGAACACCCTGCTATTTTGCAAGTTCTCGCACTTAGAAATCATGGAGGGGTCTGAAATTGTCATCGTAGGTGCATGTCCACTGTGAGAGACATAATCTAAAAAATAAAAAAAATCCAGAAATCACAATGTATGATTTTTAAACTATTTATTTGTATGCAAATAAGTATTTGAACACCTGAGAAAATCAATGTTAATATTTGGGATAGTAGCCTTTGTTTGCAATTACAGAGGTCAAACGTTTCCTGTAGTTTTTCACCAGATTTGCACACACTGCAGGAGGGATTTTGGCCCACTCCTCCACACAGATCTTCTCTAGATCAGTCAGGTTTCTGGCCTGTCGCTGAGAAACACGGAGTTTGAGCTCCCTCCAAAGATTCTCTATTGGTTTTAGGTCTGGAGACTGGCTAGGCCACGGCAGAACCTTGATATGCTTCTTACAGAGCCACTCCTTGGTTATCCTGGCTGTGTGCTTTGGGTCATTGTCATGTTGGAAGACCCAGCCTCGACCTATCTTCAATGCTCTAACTGAGGGAAGGAGGTTGTTCCCCAAAATCTCGCAATACATGGCCCCAGTCATCCTCTCCTTAATACAGTGCAGTCGCCCTGTCCCATGTGCAGAAAAACACCGCCAAAGCATGATGCTACCACCCCCATGCTTCACAGTAGGGATGGTGTTCTTGGGATGGTACTCATCATTCTTCTTCCTCCAAACACGTTTAGTGGAATTATGACCAAAAAGTTCTATTTTGGTCTCATCTGACCACTTGACTTTCTCCCATGACTTCTCTGGATCATCCAAATGGTCATTGGCAAACTTAAGACGGGCCTTGACATGTGCTGGTTTAAGCAGGGGAACCTTCCGTGCCATGCATGATTTCAAACCATGATGTCTTAGTGTATTACCAACAGTAACCTTGGAAACGGTGGTCCCAGCTCTTTTTAGGTCATTGACCAGCTCCTCCTGTGTAGTTCTGGGCTGATTTCTCACCTTTCTTAGGATCATTGAGACCCCATGAGGTGAGATCTTGCATGGAGCCCCGGTCCGAGGGAGATTGACAGTAGAGGTCGACCGATTCATGGGTTTTGCCGATTAATCGGCACCGATAGTTGATTGGTGGAACAATCGGTTATCGGCAAAAATCCTCACCGATAGTTTTCCCGTGTTGCGTCCGTTGCTGGAGCGGCTGAGACGTGTGCTGTTATTACACAGTACAAGAGCTCTGAGAAGGGTCTGCTCTGCTGGCATTATATAGCACAAGAGCGGCCTCTAGAGGCGAAAAAAAAAACTCACGTGTGTTTACATTACCATGTGAGGCTGCGTGCTGAACGGAGAGCACACGCTGCACAGTGCGCTGACACTTCAGATGTTTTAAACACGCCAGCAAAACGGTATGAATACAGAGCACTACAGTACTTGTTGCCAAATCATTATAAAGTAATTAATTTCTTGACTAGATGCTGTATTAAGAGGTAAATAACAGCAGTATGTATGTTTGTCGACAAGGCTGAGAGGACGCAAATAGCAGTACCTCAAGCAGTTAAAACAATGTTATAAAAACACACGCAAGTCCGACCCAAATGTTGCAAATATAAAATTAGTGATGTGAGAAGGCAAACTGTATCATCATGCTGCCTACAGAAACATAAACAAAGCAGAAACACATTCGTTTTTTATTAGATAATCCCCTTCCAAAAGCAGACTGTTTGGATTTGTATGAAATGGTAACAATACAATAAGATTCCATTTGTAACAATGATTAAGGTTAATAAATGCTGTGGAAGTATTGTTAATCGTTAGTATGTTAATTTCAACATTAAATTGTTTGAATTTTTATTTATATTGTTTGAATTTTTATCATAGGTTAATGCACTATGAACTAACATGAATGATCAAGGTACAATTGTATTGCTCATATTAATACATGCTGTAAAAATGTATGAATAATGCATATAGTTCATGTAAGCTAACACATCCTTGTTGCATAGGGACTTGCATAGTGTTACCTATGAAATGTACATGCATGTTTCTATATTATTAGTAAAGAAACAAATTTGACCTGTAATATTTTAATGTTTAAATTAATTTCTGAAGAATTTATGTTAGAACTTCTCATTTTAATATTCATATTTATATGTTTTCAAAGTGTTTCAAAGTTCAGCACTGTTTTAATTAAGTTTTTTTTTTAATCCAGTATCCATTTGAAAAACTATCGGTCGATTAATCGGTTATCGGCAAGTGTGGTCCAACTTAGTTATCGGTATCTGTAAAATCCACTATCGGTCGACCTCTAATTGACAGTCATGTTTAGCTTCTTCCATTTTCTAATGATTGCTCCAACAGTGGACCTTTTTCACCAAGCTGCTTGGCAATTTCCCCGTAGCCCTTTCCAGCCTTGTGGAGGTGTACAATTTTGTCTCTAGTGTCTTTGGACAGCTCTTTGGTCTTGGCCATGTTAGTAGTTAGATTCTTACTGGTTGTATGGGGTGGACAGGTGTCTTTATGCAGCTAACAACCTCAAACAGGTGCATCTAATTTAGGATAATAAATGGAGTGGAGGTGGACATTTTAAAGGCAGACTAACAGGTCTTTGAGGGTCAGAATTCTAGCTGATAGACAGGTGTTCAAATACTTATTTGCAGCTGCATCATACATATAAATAGTTAAAAAATCATATATTGTGATTTCTGGATTTTTTTGTGTGATTATGTCTCTACGTGCACCTACGATGACAATTTCAGACCCCTCAATGATTTCAAAGTGGGAGAACTTGCAAAATAGCAAAATAGGGTGTTCAAATACTTATTTTCCTCACTGTATACAGTCCAACCAAAAATTATTTAGACACCGGATATAATTTTTTACTAGTGGGTACACTATAGTTCATTTATGTAAGTGAGGATTGCAAAATAAAGTTAACTGTGAAATATTATACCCCAAAATTATTTTGGGTATAAGCGATTCTTTAATCGCTAATGCAACCTTTTACAGACTGAACAAAATGAAGCATTGCTTAGTAATTGGTTGAACAAAATTGGTATTTTCTAATTGTGTGCTTAAATTTAACAGCTGATTGGTTGATTGTAATCCATTACATACATATTTCTATCAAAGTTATCTGACATTATCAAGATGAATTTGTTCTGACACAGTTTAACTCTGAGTTCTTGTCATGTTTTAATACCATTTTCTAAACTATAGCGTATAAACTGATGAAATGTTGAAGGTGTCTGAATAAGTTTTGGTTTGAGTGTATATATAAATCCATTTAGACCATTTCACTTAGTGATAGCCATCAGGATGTGAAGAGACTTTCTACCAGCATAACAAAAATCACCTACCCTGTCTTTAAGTGTCCAAATTGTTTTTGGGGCCACTGTACGGCATGATATTTAGTTGTTCTGCGGCCTGCTAAATGTGTCTTTATTGCTGGCTTAAATCAGTTTTATTGCATGGCTAGATGTAATAAATGTGATGAGGCATGCAACAGCTTATTTATGTAAAGTGATTTTATTACGTTGACTCTATCTGCTCATTTCAACAGCTTCTCATCTAACATGAAAATTACAATGTGTGTCTGTACTTGTTTGTGCATGTGTTGTGCGTTGCGTGTGCTTGTTTGTGTTTTTGTGGCGTGGATGTTGTGCACATATGTGTTTTTGTTTGCGTATGTGATTTAGGCCCCAGCCATACAGGTCTCTAAAAGAGGCGGAGCTTGTGGAAGAAGGTGAGGAGGTTGGGGAGCGCTTCCAAGGTAACACTGCTCCGTCCAGCCCTGTGCTACACAAGTTCTCTGACCTGAGCCTGTTGCAGGATGCCTTCCGTAGTCAGCAGGGGGAACCAGAATGTACTGAAAACATAAATACCACAAAACCCTCTCTCAGCACACACTCTACACTCAGTTCTGCACGGAGTTTGGAGGAGCTTCGGGCAGACCCACAACATGCCAACTTCAACTACCAGGTTAGACTATAAGCACTGCAAAGTTTTGGGAGTGATAGCCACAATTTAATGCATGAGAGCATCACCTAAATTGCTGTTTCCCAACCTTGTTCCTGGAGGGAATAACATTTTTTGTATTCAAACACACCTGACAGAGTCACCAGGCTTTGTCGAGTCTTCAAGACCTGAAATGAATGGGTCAGATAAGGGAGACATCCAAAATGTGTACTGTTGTTGTGTCTCCAGAATCAGGTTTGAGAAACTCTGCACCAAATTATTGTTCCACATGTACAGAATACAGAAGGAACTCCCCAAATCACAATAATTGATAGTTAGAACAATAGCAACACTTGTTTACGTGGAAAACAAGAAGCATTTAATACGAATTTGGTCGTCACTGCTTGATTGTTTTAGGTTTGGATTGCGGTTTTCACTCCCGGGCAACTCCAAAGCAACCATCTGTGTGTATGGCCTCTATCTAAAATCTTGTTCTAATTGTTTGTTCTCCAGAGGATGAATCTTAGCTCTGGCGAGCGCACACGCACTCTCCCAGGTCTTAAGACCACCAATCCATACAGCAAGCTCTGGAGTCAACTTGAGGACCCATCTATGTTGTTTGGCCGAGTGTCACCGTCCTGGGAGAGACCTCTCTCCGTGCCACCCTTGGAACCCCCTGAGGCACGCCCACCCAGCAGAGACAGTTCAAATCCCAGTGGAGAGAAGACTGAGGGGGCTTGTATCACAATCCCTCGTCCCCAAGGTCGGAAAACACCCGAACCGGGTGCAGTGCTAGGCAGTGGACCCCTGCTGCGTGGGGTCAAGCAGGTCAGTGAGAAGGAGGGAGGAATGTCCACTGGAGGGCAGGAGTTTCGGCAAGCACTGAACATGTCTCCTCACCCCCAAACACAAACTCAGGCAGACTTGTTGAAGCCCAACGAGCCAAACGAGGGACAGGACTTGCTCAGCTTGTTGGACCCTCTCTGTGGAGCAATAAAGAACGAGGGTGCCCCATCCCTCTCTAAACCCCCTATACCTCCTCGACCTAACCCCCCAAACCTGCCCGCATTCCCACCTCCAGTGTCACTGAACCCCTTCACCCAACCGTCTCAGTACCCGCCACAAAGGCACTATAGTCCGGTTCCCCCAGGTAACCCTTTCACCCCCATCTACATGCCTCCCCCAGGTGCCAACTACTTCACCACCTCTGCTCGCCCGTTCTCAGTATATGGTCAGGCATCCGCTGTGGGTGTGACCCCAACAGGAGGGGCGTGGTCAACTGGGCGCGTTCCTCCATCCTCCAGCAGTAGTGGCTCTCTCTCAAGCCTCTTAGACTCGCCTGCTCTGGCTACTCTTGCCCAGCCTGCGCAAGTCTCCACAGACGCATCCCATGACCCATTTAGTGACCTTCTTACCATGGCAACCACACCAACTGTAATGGCCTCGCCCCCCCCAAAAAAGGTGGAGGACTTGCGGAGAAGGTGGGAAACTTTCGACTAGCTCTGCCCACATATTTCCTCTCCTGCTGCTATCAACCAGTGAGGGACTGCAAATTTAGAGCCAGTGGGTATTTAAGACTGCGCCTCCTAGTGGCCTGAAAGCACTGTTGAACTTTTTCCTCCAGAGTGTGTTGTGCTTTTTTTCTAACTCACTCACTTAGCCTTATGCACATTGATGCTAATGCTGTTTTTCCCATAACAACCGGATGAACCAACACTGAAAAACATATTGGCAGGATAACACTGTATTTTCTGTAGCTAGCAGTGTAGTTCCCATAGGGATCAGACTACAATATTAAAGGTACCATACAACAATGACCCACATCCCAACAATAGCGATTAGACTGACATTGCTTTTATGGCAGTAAACTGCACATCCTCTTAACAGTCAGTGCTGTTTTATTAAGAAGCTGTTTTTTTTTATTTTTAACCTTACACATATATTAATTTAAGTCATCTTATCCTAACATCCACAGACAATTGTACATTGTAATAATGCAAATATTGTGTATCCCTAGTAGATTGCATACTACACATTCCACACTACCTGCTACATGACACATGGGCATACATTATGCATCCTAAAATGCACATTGCATACTACACGTTGTGGCCGCGGTACCTGTTGTGTACTTCATATTTGCTCTACATTACATACAGCATATACTACAATGCATACTGCACTACATATTGCGCCCTAGTACAAGCTATATACTACTCGCTGCATAGAGCATAGTGTGTGCAGCACAATGTTAGCACTCTGAATAAACAGGCCTGTAGAACACAACACTGCCCCTAGAGGTCAGGTATTTTAGAGGTCAAAAATACAGGATGCATTTGATGCATTAGCTCTTGACCGAACGGATCAAGAGTGTGTTTTTTTTGTGTTGTTTTTGTTTTATTTTTTAGATTAAATATGTGGTGAACGCCTCACTAGTACAGGCTTTACCTCTTCCGCTTGCCTGCGTGTCAGTCCAAAAGTGTTAAAATGGGTCTCCTGAAG
Source organism: Romanogobio albipinnatus (assembly GCA_023566225.1). Classification (NCBI taxonomy): domain Eukaryota; kingdom Metazoa; phylum Chordata; class Actinopteri; order Cypriniformes; family Gobionidae; genus Romanogobio; species Romanogobio albipinnatus. Next base: position 39,755,778 of record CM042255.1, on the reverse strand, counting down.
CTGGGTTCTGTTCAATTTCGAAATAGTTTAGTTTTGATGCTAATTGTCCACTTGCTTTGATTTGATTGTTGAAGTTTGAAATCTACTTTTATTCTGAGCATCACATGATAGACTTATAGCTTTCATAAAGCGAACAATCAGACCATTCTTTTTAGCACTACCCGTTCCATCTAATCTGCTACTGCCATGCACTCTGCATTATGGGTATTTATTCGAATAGATCTGTTTTGCGCTTTTCAAGCATACATACTGCTATAAAGTATGTTAAAATGAATCCTAACTCTAAAAGCTGTTTTTCTTGTCATAGACTGTGCCTGTTTATTGGGTTTAATTCAGCACGATCATTGGAGGATCATTGTTTCATGCCATTTTTTTGGCTATATTTTTGTCCGAGACTTGCAAGTAGGAGAACACTGTTTGTGCAGATCTTGACATGGAAAAGAATTGTGTACAACCAAATGCTCAAATCCAAAAGAAACATGTTTTGTTTTTTTGTCCATGTCAGGGAACATCAGGGAGTGAATTGGTGTCTCTTCTTCTCTGGTTTTATTGTTGTATTTAAATATATGAAATGATGTTATTTGTGTTATTAAAGTGTTCTTGAACCTCTGTATCCACCCTGTAGCGCTGTTAGAAAATCACTTTTTCTGTTAGTTAATTCGTTTGGACCGCCTTTTAATCTGGGCCTTAAAGAGTGAGTTTAATTTGGTCCTTGTGAGCGCGTGTGTGTGTGTGTGTGTGTGTGTGTGGGTGGAAGTTCAGAGCTGTTTTTGCTGAGAGGTTTGTTGTGTTTTCTTACAGCATGGGTTGTTCAGACATTTTGGTTCAAATTTTGTCTTTGTTAAAAGCTGATTTCTACATGTTCACATGGGCTGTTAGGTTGATTTGTGATCGGTACAGCAAACACTGTCCTCTGTAAATAATTTTACGAGTTAAAAATTTACGAGTCACCCTTAAAGAATACATTGACTGTAATGCAAAACTTCACATTATTTACATCAAAATGTGTGTGAGCATATAAAGTGCTACTGTAAAACAGCAAAAGTAGACTTTAAATTGATATATCTAGTAAAAAAAAATATATTCACCGAAAAGTACCTTTACAATTTTGACTGAAGCAGATACAGTATTTTTGTCTTTTTTTTTTTTTTTTGTAATCTGTGATTATCCCCTCACACACACTCACAGTGATTTAACTGGCAAGGCATTAATGTGTGTTTAGTGTTAAATTTTGTACTGGGTAAAGTGTCACTGTACAACAGACAAAGAGGCACGTCTCTGAATGTGACCCTGTATTCTGAGAGCGAAAAAGTGTCAAACTATAATCTAAAAAAAAAAAAAAAATAGTATGAAAGTATGGCTTAGCATGGACTTCAGCATTATACAGCCTATTGTATTTTGACAGGATCCTTTGAGGTTTGGACATCTCAGATTGAATGGCAAGAGAGTGTGACTCTCAGCAAGATGGAATTATCAAAAAGCGTTTCTGATGTGTAAAATACAATTTTCTCTTGGAATGTATCCTAATGTGAACTCATATCCTGTTTATCATTTTGCACTTTTTTATCTTTATTTGGATGTTATTTTTGTGTTTGTCATGATTAAAAAGCACACAGTATATTCCTGTGAAAGTGGTGAGCTTCACATTTGTTTTGCTCCCATTTATTTATTTATTTTTAATCATTCTCATTCCCAGTATTGCGCATATCATGCATAGTGTCAGTTCTGGCAGGTCACGTTAGTCAAGCTCGCATCAGATGACTGTCTACCAATAGGAATACAATGTCTATCACAGCATACATACAGTGAGGAAAATAAGTATTTGAACACCCTGCTATTTTGCAAGTTATCCCACTTGGAAATCATGGAGGGGTCTGATTGTCATCGTAGGTGCATGTCCACTGTGAGAGACATAATCTAAAAACAAAATCCAGAAATCACAATATATGATTTTTTAACTATTTATTTGTATGATACAGCTGCAAATAAGTATTTGAACACCTGTCTATCAGCTAGAATTCTGACCCTCAAAGACCTGTTAGTCTGCCTTTAAAATGTCTACCTCCACTCCATTTATTATCCTAAATTAGATGCACCTGTTTGAGGTCGTTAGCTGCATAAAGACACCTGTCCACCCCATACAATCAGTAAGAATCCAACTACTAACATGGCCAAGACCAAAGAGCTGTCCAAAGACACTAGAGACAAAATTGTACATCTCCACAAGGCTGGAAAGGGCTACGGGGAAATTGCCAAGCAGCTTGGTGAAAAAAGGTCCACTGTTGGAGCAATCATTAGAAAATGGAAGAAGCTAAACATGACTGTCAATCTCCCTCGGACTGGGGCTCCATGCAAGATCTCACCTCGTGGGGTCTCAATGATCCTAAGAAAGATGAGAAATCAACCCAGAACTACACGGGAGGAGCTGGTCAATGACCTGAAAAGAGCTGGGACCACCGTTTCCAAGGTTACTGTTGGTAATACACTAAGACGTCATGGTTTGAAATCATGCATGGCACGGAAGGTTCCCCTGCTTAAACCAGCACATGTCAAGGCCCGTCTTAAGTTTGCCAATGACCATTTGGATGATCCAGAGGAGTCATGGGAGAAAGTCATGTGGTCAGATGAGACCAAAATAGAACTTTTTGGTCATAATTCCACTAAACGTGTTTGGAGGAAGAAGAAAGATGAGTACCATCCCAAGAACACTATCCCTACTGTGAAGCATGGGGGTGGTAGCATCATGCTTTGGGGGTGTTTTTCTGCACATGGGACAGGGCGACTGCACTGTATTAAGGAGAGGATGACTGGGGCCTTGTATTGCAAGATTTTGGGGAACAACCTCCTTCCCTCAGTTAGGGCATTGAAGATGGGTCGAGGCTGGGTCTTCCAACATGACGATGACCCGAAGCACACAGCCAGGATAACCAAGGAGTGGCTCTGTAAGAAGCATATCAAGGTTCTGGCGTGGCCTAGCCAGTCTCCAGACCTAAACCCAATAGAGGATCTTTGGAGGGAGCTCAAACTCTGTGTTTCTCAGCAACAGGCCAGAAACCTGACTGATCTAGAGAAGATCTGTGTGGAGGAGTGGGCCAAAATCCCTCCTGCAGTGTGTGCAAACCTGCTGAAAAACTACAGGAAACGTTTGACCTCTGTAATTGCAAACAAAGGCTACTGTACCAAATATTAACATTGATTTTCTCAGGTGTTCAAATACTTATTTGCATACAAATAAATAGTTAAAAAATCATACATTGTGATTTCTGGATTTTTTTTTTTAGATTATGTCTCTCACAGTGGACATGCACCTACGATGACAATTTCAGACCCCTCCATGATTTCTAAGTGGGAGAACTTGCAAAATAGCAGGGTGTTCAAATACTTATTTTCCTCACTGTATATAGCTCCTTCAGTATTATCAACAGCTATTGCGTTTTGCATTTCTCCTGAGCTAATTTACCCTCCTCCAGAACAGAACCATACCGCCAATCCAAACTCAAGCTTAATTCTGAAAAAAACAGAATTTCTATTCATTGGACAAAAAACATCTGCACGTAGTAGAATACTGTCTAACACTTGATGCTCTGTCAAGTCCTTTTCATCAGTTAGGAACCTGGGTATGCTCTTAGATACCAATCTTTCATTTGAAAGCCACATTTCTAGCATCTGTAAAACTGCATTCTACCATCTTAAAAATATATCTAAATTACGGCACATGCTCTCAATGCAAAATGCTGAACAGTTAGTTCATGCGTTCATGACCTCAAGGTTAGATTATTGTAATGCTCTACTGGGTGGTTGCCCTGCTCGCTTAATAAATAAACTGCAGCTGGTCCAAAACGCCGCTTGAGTTCTTACTAGAACCAGGAAGTATGACCATATTAGCCCGGTTCTGTCAACACCGCACTGGCTCCCTATTAACCCCTTAACTGTCACCCCCCTTTTTGAGAATAGACTAGAAAATGCACCATCCAAACTTAAAGGGCTGTAATTCAAGTATGCTTTGGAATATAGACCTAAGTTTGGTCTTGTTTTAAAGCAGACACTCCGAAGATTATTGCAATTTAAAATATGAAAGTATGAAAAATTTATGGAAGTTTAAATGTACTGTAAATGAAAAATACTGTACTATTTTTTTATTTTATATAAAATATATATTTTACAAAAAAAAACATTTACTCTAAAATTACTATAAAATCAAAGCCATATGTCTAACCAAGTTGTGTTCCAAATTTGAAGTTGATATCACAAAAATGTAAGTTCCCATGAGATTTTGTTTGGGCGCTATACCAAAAATAGCCACCGGGTGTCACCTACATTCCATTAATTGTTTTTTTTATGCATTTGCCTGTACCTTTCTGTCCAAATATCACTTCCATCACAAAACAGTCACCTAATATGGAACCTTGAGACTCAGACCTTTCTGACGATATGTGTTTTGTCAAGATTAGAACAGATTTTGATTATAAAGTAGTTCAAATAAATGTTGTAATAAAAAACATGACACCGCCCACTAGGGGAGGAGCCCGCTATAAGAATTTAGAGTACCGTTTCCATGGTAACACAACGTCTGATTTCGAAACGGTTTACACAGGATGAATTCCAAGTTCGTAAGCTTTTGAATGATACCTAATTTATGATAATTACTCAAATATATGATAAGAAAAAATGACGATCAAAAAAAGAATGCCAGGCGTCCAGCCAGCGGGACGGTGACAGTTACATCGTATACATTTTAAAATCTTGCTTATTACTTACAAAGCTCTAAATGGGCTAGCTCCCCAGTACTTGAGCGAGCTCTTAACACATTATACTCCGTCACGTCTATTGCGGTCTCAAAACAATGGCCAGTTGATAATGCCTAGAATATCAAAATCAACTGCAGGCGGTCGATCCTTTTCCTATTTAGCACCTAAACTCTGGAACAGTCTTTCAAGCATTGTTCGAGAAGAGACACACTCTGTCAGTTTAAATCTAGACCAAAAACACATACACATAAACCATTATCAATTTCTATTATTCACACAGATACTCTATACACATAAGCACACATATGTATTCAAACACGCTTTCCTATAGGCTGAACATGTAATGCTTGCGTCCATGCCGTCGCCGTTTTCACGGATTCGCCTTTTTAGGGGTTGCGCAGGGAATGCTGATGGTATGTTTGCGTTCTCGGGCCACCAAATGCTGCTGCCGTGCAGATGGGGTCCGGGACACATTGAGGGTTTTCTGTTTTAATTGAAGATGGTGTTGTTTAAATGACACCAAATTAAATAACTTAATCAGTTTTACAGAAATTAATCAAAACTTTTCATCAAAAACAAAATTAATTTCCTATTATCACTGTAAAGCTACTTTGAAGCAATCCGTGTGGTAAAAAGCGCTATATAAATGAAGGCGACTCGATTATGCTAATTGTCAATCATCTTTGACAATAATGGTCCTGACAGAAATGATGTATAATAATTTAGGGATGTTTAACATGTTAAGTGCTGCTAATTATAAGTAAAAATGATGAGATTAAAAAACAACTAATCATGCACTTGACCTTTACTCCATTTACACATTTAAACACAAACACTTTTATTAAACAAAATTCGCACATTTACACGTTCAAAAATATATTCCTAAATTGATGTTGCAGTTCACACTGTACTGTAGAGTTTTAGTAATTCCTATAAGAATGCTCATGCAGGAAGCCGGATTGATATGCAACAGATCAGAAAACACAAATTACAGCCACAATTTACAACATATACACACAGCTTGTAAAATGAACGCACCTTGCATTCACTCAGTTTTAACAGCATTTAGGCATCAGCAAGGATTTCTTCTTATGTCTCATCTCTCTTTTTTTATCTTCATACACAGGCAGAATTTTGTTTTACCACTCATGGTGTTCATGTTTGCATGTGTACGCAGAGGTAAGTGTGTATAAACATTTGTGTTGGTGTTTATATCTTTAGTAGTCTCACACTTGTATGTGTATAAACGCATTCCCAAAAAATGCGAAGTGCGGTGATTGTCAAACAGTAAAACGTTCACAGTTTTTCCAATAACGGTCTCAATCAAATTATGTTGGGTTCACATTTTTGATGGAATTGCCTTAATTACAAGATGACAACTGCTCATATTCTACTCAAAGCTATTTGTCTTGTTACTCCAAATAGCACCATGTACAGCGTTGTTGTCAATGAAAGCAAAAAATGTACTTACTACATTAATGTATTTCTTTTTGCCGTTTCAAATATTGAATAGTGAACTAGGTTTATGTTTGATATGCCATTTTATTTACACTTTATTGGCTAAAATAAAATGGTATATCAAACATAAACCTAGTGATATTGCTAACTAACTTGCAGTCTTTTTGGTTCTTTATATGATATGTAATTTCTTCAACAAAGACACATAGTTTTTAGTGAGCGTAAATGCGTAATTTTAGGGTAATTTTGATACAATGTGAACGCAACTATGCAGTAGGCAAAACCAGAAAAGTTATGCCCCAAAGCAAAAAAAAAAAAAAAAAGAAAGAAAATGCATTACTTTAAGGCCCTGTTTTCGTCAATCCTATCACAAGTGGACGACACTAAATACAGGTGTAAACGGGGTCAAAAACGTTTTGAGCTTGTCCACTTTTAACCACTTCCAGAGGTAGTCGAAAACACATTCAATTGGATTGTTTTCTTAGTGTAAATGCTCATGTGGTCGAACTTTTCACGTGGTCAAACAGCTGCAAAAGTTGGCTTACTCTCTGCCTACTGACCGTACGCGTAAACATTATGGGAATGCTCACTAGCCAGACGGGATTTAAACTTTGTCGGCTGAAGATGACTTAAAGGTGTAGTGTGTAGTATTTACGAGGATCTATTGACAGAAATGCAATACAATATACACTACCAGTCAAAAGTTTGGACACATTTTTACATTCTCTTTGATGGGAAAGTGTGTCCAAACTTTTGACTGGTAGTATACATAACTATGTTTTCGGTGGTGTATGAAAACCTTACATAATGTACCGTTATTTTTGTATTACCTTTTGCGCCGTTATGTTTCTACAGTAGCCCTAAGCGGACTAACTTCTCTACAGAACGCTAGCTACTCTCTGCTCTCTCCGATGACAACATTTTTGTCCTGTGTCCTGTGTAGGACCCGTAGCTTCTCTATGTGCTTCGAAAGGGAGGGGTGAACGGTGGGTGATTGTAATTCACAATCTCACCACTAGATGCTGCTAAAATTTACACACTGTACCTTTGGTCTGGATTGAAGACAAAAAACGTACCAAGCTCAATGTTCTCTCGCCGTTCCTGATTTCTAATACGCACTCGTGATGTTCGTTGTGGTCTTGCGGCTGTCAGTTTTTTCCACCATCTCCTTTCACGTTCATTTGTAAATTGCACAAGCTTATTACATCCATTAGGTAGAAAGATCTGAAAAAGCCCATATAAATACGGACAGAAGTGGTTGAAAATGGACAAAAGAAATGGATTAAAATAACAGGTGTAAACGGGTATGTCTCCCTCGTCTACTTGTGGTCTGATAGAATAGGTGTAAACAGGGCCTAAAAATGTAACTAGTTTGTTGTTCCCCACCCCTATAAATGCTAACGTATGGCTAATTATTCACATTGGCATGAATATGAAGCCACATTCCTTATTGTCAATTATCATATCCAGTGTTGCCCATACAGCAGAAATAATAGCTAGTTAACAAAACAGTATTGCTCCAAATATCAAATCTTGTACATTCAAATGCTGTGGAAAAAATATTTTCAAAATGTTGCTCTCTCCATCATTAGCACTACTTTCAGCGCTTATCTTTGAGAGGGATTTGTTAAAGATTTTAAATGCTGTGGGAGTGCGGGGAGAATGTAAAGCATTTTTGCCTTTTTACTGTATGACGTTTTGTCAAAGTCGTTCAGGCATGTAATGCCATGAGGTAAAGAGTCACAACGTCCAAGTTCAAATCGACTTGAGAAAGTTGCTGGATAATAAAGTTGTTGGTCTCCACAAAATCAATGGTGAAAGATCAACCATATTTGATGCCTTCCCATTTTCATTTTTCCTCTTTCATTCGTATTAAAGTACATCTTTAGGTTGCTTGTTTGATGCAGCACTTGCTTATTATTGTGGCTCCGTAATACCACATGGTCTTGGAAAGGTCGGGTGTAATTCCATTGTCACTCCGATAATATTAGAGCCACCTTGTCCACATTTGTTTTGTGTTCAAATCTCAAATTAGACGCTCTTCAGGTGGTACTTTCAGCATGCTATCCATCTCCAGGCGTGCACCTGCAACTTCCTGATGGCTTGGGGAATAAGTTCCTTCTGATTGCCGCTTCCTGCGTGCTGTCATCAACATGAAAATGAGACCAATAGTCACCAAGAGGATACAGCCACATGCCAATGGAACCGCAATTGCCAGCCATGGTATATGATCTTGCTGAGCTTGCTTCTGCAGAGAGAGAGAGAGATAGATTCAAATTAGCCGTGTTTCCACTGTCAGGCCAAAAGCGTGCGTGACAGGGCCAGTCACGTTTCAATTGTTACTTCCGGTGCATGATCGGGCCTCGTAGGGGCTTCCTCTGGCCAAGGGCCAGGGTTTTTTGGCCCGCCGAATACCTTGATCCAAAGCGAACCAGCTCGGGCTTGAGGAACAAAGGCGGAGTCTGGGGACGTCAGCGTCGCGTGCGCGGTTGATTCTATATATCTTTCAGACAGCCGCGTGTTTGAAATAACTTCTGTTTGTGATCCAATGTGGATTCTGATCACTGTATAAGGTAGAAATAGTGCTGCAAAAGACTATTTGCGCTAACCATTACCATAGTAAACATAGTAAATACGACTGCTTGAAGAAATCAGACAAATCATATAGGCTATCAGAATCATGTATTTATTTTATCTGTCAGTACGTCTTGTCTCTTTATACCGGACTGTCTGACATCCATATTTAGCTCTGCATATCGTGAAATAAAGCAACTTTTTCGGGAGCTTCCTGTTTTTCTCAGACTGAAAATATATTGGGACTGTATCAGTCACCGTATTTTTGTAAGTACCACTTTATTTATGTGTGACGTGCAATCGTGACAGATTAATTCATTACGATCAATGTATGACTTATTATTGTAAAACTGTGGCAAAACATCGATCCTTGGGTTTTAAATCTTTAAGTAAACAACAAAAAATGCCAACAAACGCTTTTATCATGCTCGTTTTGCAATCTTGCTAGTTTCCAGTGATTTCTTTCTGATTAATTTTCTGATAAAACTTCCATTTGTTGGTGAAATGATGGGTTTGTGTGACGTTGTTCCAGAGAGGTGTGTTATGGGCGGGTTTAAGTGAAGCGTTGCGGAGCTTCTAGCCTGACGGTGGAAACTTAGCGTTGTTTTGGGCACAGTGCTACAAGTCTGAGGCTATTAGCCCAGCCCAGCCTGTTGAAAGCCCTGGCTCGCATTGGCCCGACAGTGGAAACACGGCTATTGTTATTGTTAAATAAAAAGTAACAATCAACACTACCAAACTAGTTTGCATTCCCATTTTCGTTCCTAAATTGCATGCTTATTATTATACTCAGTGTTTACTTACATTTGTTTCACAGAACTGGCCACTGAATCCTGCTGGACACAAACATTGAAACCGGTTCAGCCGATCCAGACACGATCCACCATTTAGACATGGGCTAGATGCACACTCATCCATTTCTCTCTCACATCTGTGGGAAAAAACAAAACAAAAAAACATGTGAACACTTTATCAGTATTTGTATATTCAATTTATTTCTATTGGACAAGGATGTAAGTGTTAATTCCACCTGTCTCCTGTGAATCCTAGAGGGCAGGTGCAGTTTGCCCCCCACTGAGTGTCATGACAAATGCCATCATTTTCACATTCAAAATCCAGGTCACATTTAAGAGGAGGGTAGTTATACCTGATGCACAAGAACACACACAAACAAATGCTCAACACTTGAAACAGTCCCGGACAGATAAGGATGCAGTCTTACTGTGATGTGAAATAAAGAGGTGTTTTTCCACTGCCGTTCATTAGTATTTACAATTGCAAGCAGGTTTGCATTTGGTTCTCTGTGAAAACCACATTATAGGGGCTGTCGCACCGGAGGAACCTTTTCGTAGTTCCTAGAACTATTGGCAGAAGTACCCGGATTTTGGAGTGTTCGCACCACAGGAACTGGGAACGATTTTAGTTCTAGGAACTCCTTGTGGGGGAACTAAATTAGCTCCTGCTTCAAAGTAGGGTCTAATCCTAATGCAAAACACCAGAATCCGCCATTTTTTAAAAGTTGTGGAAACACACCAATTATAGCCTATATGTTTACTCCACAAACTAACCCTACAAACATGGAAAACAGTGATAGATGGAATTCTCAACCAACGCAACTTTGAAGGGACCAAGCAAAACATGATCAGGTATTTCTGCTCAGCTAGCGACATTGGACATCAGCCACACTGCCACACTTTTTCATGTACTGTCTACTTTGTATAACAGTTCTATCTAGTACCGTATTAGTATGAAGCCTGAGAATGCGAGTGCTGTGTGCATTCTCAGCGCCGGCAAAATAAAAGTCACAACAACAAGCACGGCTTATGTCACTTCAGAGTTTCTATTGGCGGTGCGAATGCAACCAGGAAAACGGCCCTAGGGGAACGTTTAGTTCTCGGGGAACCATCCTGGCTAGTTCTTATAACTAAGTTCCTAGAACTACCTGGTGCGAAAGCCCCTTATAACCCTGTTCTCTGTTCAACAGAGTAGAAGGGCGCATGTACTGTAAATGGAGTATAAATGATCGCTGAGTCAAGTCTAGGCATCAATGTGTAATCAGTAGGAACTCACTGACAACGTGTTCCGCTGTACTTAGGGGCACAGATACAGGTGTAGTCATTAACTCCATCCACACAGGTTCCTCCGTTCTTACACATCGATCCTTTGCAGTCGTCTATGTTTTCTGAACATGTAGGTCCAGCAAATCCTGGGTGACACAAGCAGTCAAACCCATTAAACTTGTCCTTGCATTTGCCATGGAGACAGGGTTCTGAGACGCACTCGTCTGTTTCTTTCTCACAGGTGATCCCTTCCCAGCCAGGTGAGCACTGGCAGCTAAATGTATTAAAGAGATCCACGCATGTACCACCACGCCTGCAAGGATGAGAGCGGCACACTGGAGTCCCAGAGCATCCTATGTGCACATGCTCATCTTGTCTTCTCCAAAACCGAGATGTTTGGGGTGATTTGGGATTGTCTACAAATGGAAGATACACCCCACCTACTCCGACAGCACCTAGACATCCTGTGTACGTCTCTGCCAGTGCAACCTCACTTGACGAGTCTTTAAGAAAACTTAAACTACCAGCAAGCACTGGGGCACTGCTACCATCAATGATGCCATCCACCAAAATCAACCACTGTGATGCATCAAGCTCAGGGTTGGCCATGGCAATGAGCAGGCGATGCCAGGTTCCATCTCCAATGAGTCTTTGTCCAGAGAACGTCATTGGTTCCACACTGTTCTCTGTATGAAGCTCCACATAAATGGCCGAATCCAGCAGACCAACCAGTAGAAGTTCCGCCCCTCTCCATGCACGAAGTAACACTCCATTTTCCTGCCTTGTGCGAAGCTCCATGGTGACATTGGTCACTGGGTCAACTAGAGATCCCTTAGCACTGTAGTGTAGGGGTGTGTTGTCAAAGGTAGCATTAGCAATGCCTGGTAAGACAAAAAAATTTATAAAAAAATAAAAATATGTATTTATATATTTCACATACATTTATATATACTACTCGATTATAAATATTTATACATTATTAATATTTATTCATTATTTTGCCAACAGGATGTTCAGGAAGCAACCAAGAAAGTGGGTTGTTTAAGATAAGCATACACTCAAAACCATCCGACAGATCCACGCAGCGTCCACCATTTACACACGGGTCGCTGACACACCAAACTCTGGTTTCACATGTCTTTCCAGTGAAGTCCCGTGGGCAGGAACAAGTAAAGTCATTCCATGTGACTGTACACTCTCCACCATTCAAGCAAGGCTCCACCTGCAAACCATCCGCACAACATCAGTTCTTTTCAACAGTAATTATCAATGCAAACACATCTAAGATACATGTAAGTCTACATACCTTGCATGTGTTATCACTTATGCATCCAGGTAGCATATTTTCTGCATCACTGGAGATATATACAGTCTCATCGAGGGTACTATTCCGGACGTCCACTTCTAGATGCACATCGTCTAGTCTCAGGTCCTGCAGGCAGCCCTTAAAGTTCCCACCCCAATCTGTTGCACCTTCTTCACCTGGAACTCCACCAACATACACCAGGTCTCCCCCCAGAACTTCCATGTCAGGCAGTGAGCCAAGTATATAGTGCAATCCTCCATGGTTAAAGAACACCTGACCTTCCTGTATGTCCAACTGAATCAGAGACTTCTCTCCATTACAGACAAACACTGGTGATGATAGGGTGGGTGACTCCGCTACAGAGGTCACCTGTACTCGTCCCATTTCCAGGTACATGGTAAAATAAGGATCATGTTCCTCTGTCCCCTCAAGTCCTGCCTTTCGTAGCTGAAATAATAATCCACTTGATTTAAGCGATCGTAGGAAGAATGATACACTAAAGTTCCTGCCAATATCAAACAGCAGTTCAAATGCAAGAAAGCTTGTAGAGTCCTCATGACTAAATGTCCAAGAGGGGAAATCTGGGAAAGAAAGAGAAATGTGACAATAATGTTTTATTATTAAATAAATTTGGTTTCCTCTGCACCCAAACTATTCAACTGCAGTCCTGGAGGGTCACTGTCCTGCAGAGTTTCAGTCCCACCCTACCAAACACACTTGCCTGTATTTTACAAGTAATCATCTTGATTAGTTTGTTCAGGTGTGTTTGAATAGGGTTAGAGTTAAACCTGGCAGAACAGTTGCCCTTCAGCACCAGAGCTGAATACTTGAGCGCTGCACATTACTACAAGGTCAATGTTTGAGTGTATGATCATGTGTGTATGCACACCTTGGCTGCAGTCATGTCCATAATGTGGTCTATAACAGTCACAGTGGTAGCTCGTCCAGAGATCGACACAGTGCCCTTGTTGAGAGCAAGGATGTGGGTCCATCTGGCACCATTCCGTCTTTATACAGCCTAACTCTACACTTGCCTCCTCGTCACCCAGATCATGTGGCAGGACAGAATGGCCATCAACCTGTAGGTCCTCCATACAGCCCAAAAAGCCACTGCTCAATGTAAGCTCCTTGTACTCCTCTGGTACTCCACCCACATATACCTTTGTGAGGCTATCATGGTGAAAGAAGATTTCATGATCATATGGTTGCTTGTCTTCAACTCTACAGGCTTGATTGTCACAGTCTGGACCTTTGACCTGAAGGACAAGTCTGATATCCTGTTCATCAATGCTCACCATTGCCTCATGCCAATCTCCGTCACTTATAAGCCCTGGTAATTGTGCCTTCAGTGACCCTCCCTCCTTTGATATTGCCTTAGCACGCAGCTCACCCCCAACAATCTCCAGGGATAGGAAAAGCTCAGCATTGCCACGAAAAAACAGCAGCATATCAGGCAGAGTGGTGCGGAAGCGCAGACGGACAGACAGATGCTCGTGTTCTGTGTCTCTCCTTATGCGCTCGAGTGGTGGAACCTCAATTAGAAAGAACCTCGGTGAGGAGAAGGAAAATGTGGTTGGTGTAGAACATATGTAATCAAAGAAACCAGGAGGACAAAGGCAAGTATGTCCATGTGTCTCTCCATCTAACCACGGCAAGCAGGTGGCACCATTTTGGCAGGCATGTTCAATGCAACCAAGCAGCTGCACAGTGCATTGGGGACCCCCCCATGGCAGGTGACCTTCCTCAGCTTCTGCACATTGGCACTTGTATTCAGCTACTCCATCTTCACATACACCTCCATTCAGGCAGGGGGCACTCTCACACTCATCTATATTAACCTCACACTCCACGCCTGAGAAAGACAGACCAAAATGAACAATACAGACAAATACACATGCAAACACTTTCTAATATGCAAACACTAACCTGCAAACCCCTCCAGGCAAAGACATGTGTATCCGTTAACCAAATCCATACAGCTTCCCCCATTGTGACAGGGCTCAGATACGCACTCGTTTATGTTCACTGAACAGTTCTCTCCTGGGGAAAACAAATAAACAGCATGACAAAACTCTTTGCAAGTAAATCATTGTGTCAATACTTGACCACCAATTCTATCACATATTGGGTCACAACATAGTTATGCTCAACTCTGGAACAAGGTTTTAAAATGAAAGTGGTTGCATTGTCTGTGTTCTGTTTTAAGCCGTGTTTCGACCCCATGAATTTTCCCCAGGAACTAGGGACTTTGGGGTTATACTCAGTGTGTTTCGACCACAGGGACCAGGGTCTAAATGAAGTTCCAGGTAAAAATTTCCCCATCAGAAAGTCCCTGCTTGCAAGGTATTACTTTTTCAAAGTTCAGGAACTTTCGGGGGTGGGACTTGGGCGCTGAGTATGCTGATTGGTTCACACAGCATTTTAATTTGTTGACTCCACGCAGTATTTTATTTCAACTTTTAAAAGTCTGTTGCGGTGCGTGCAGTAAGAGTTGTTTGCTATTTGAATCAACAATGGAGTTTAAATATGACAGATGGACCGACAACGAGATTCAGGCTTTATTAAGCTGGAGGACGAAATCCAGCGTGAACTGGAAAGCTACGCACAGTCCTACGTCACCGGACTAATTTGCCTAATCTTCACTGTACTTCTAGTACAGGAAACACTGACAGAAACAGGTCTGGGGGAAAAAGTTCCTGGGACAAATTGTTCCGGGTAATTGCGGTGGAAACGTAGCTTTAATGTACTGTTTTGCATTTACATCTCTTTTTATGTTGTCAGTACCTGTGTATCCTGGTTGGCACTGACAGATGTAACCGGCGGCTGTGGCGTAGGTGAACTCCCAGTCTGTTTCCCAGATTTCGGATTTTGACTTCTCAAAACATTCACCATCGTTCTCACAGGGAGTATCAGCACATTCATCTATATCCACCTCACAGTTATCTCCTTCAAAACCTATACACACATTAACATAGATTCAGTTTGTTGCAGAGTTAGACTAAAGAATTGAGTGCAGTTTTGAATAAAGGAGAGCTACCTGGCCAACAGGTACAGTTGTAGTGGTTAATGCCTTCCAGACAAGTAGCTCCATGTTGGCAAGGATGTGATGCACACTCTGGAATATCCTCCTCACAGTGATCCCCCATATAACCAGTGCCTTCACATTCACACTCATAACTGCATACAAATACACACCAGATCAGATTTTTTGGGGGCCAAATAACCAACCACTTAGACAAGAAGAGACTGTCTGACTAACATGTAGCATTTGTTTTACTCGCAGTGAGTAAGTGAAAAAAAAAAATGGCAGTGCATAGACCCTGTCAGGCTTTCCCACAACTTTCCAGAGTTCTGTTACCTATCAGTAAGGTCGTGACAGATTCCTCCATTCTGGCATGGATCACTCTCACATTCATCGATATCGATTTCACAGTCGGAACCATCAAACCCCTGCACACAGTCACAGGTGTACAACCCCACTAGGTCATGACAGGTGGCTCCGTTTTGACAGGGATTTGACTCGCATTCATCAATCTCCATCTCACAGTTCACTCCTACAGAGATTCAGAACACAATACATGACTTAAAAAATCAGATGCCCAATAAAGAGACTTGACAACTACCAGTTATTAATTGCTGTCAACATCCATGTAAACCAGGAGTGCCCAATCCTGCTTCTGGAGGGCCATAGTCCTGCAGAGTTTAGTTCCGACCCTAATAAAAAACACACCTGAATCAGCCAATCAAGATCTTTAGGATTACCAATAAATTCCAGGCTGGTGTGTTGGAGCAAAATTTTTTTTGCAGGACCTTGGTATGTCAGCATTAGAATTGGGCATCCCTGCTTTAGACTGTTAGCAGCACAGTTACAAAATGTGGAAATATAAGGTTTCAAACAAGTTCATGATAGGTTTACACAGTTCCACATATTACCTGTATATCCCAGCAGGCATTCACATAAGTACCGGTCTTTCCCATTAATACATGTTCCATTGTTCCAACAAGGTCTCGATGCACACTCATTTATGTCAATCTCACAGTTGTGTCCTTGGTATCCAGGCACACAGAAGCAATGGTACTTGTTGGCACCATCCACACAGATTGCACCATTCTGACAGGGATGTGATTCACACTCATCCAGGTTCTCTTCACAGGTCTCACCATGAAAACCATCTGAACAAGTGCATTCAAATCCGTCCACTATACGTCTACAGGTGCCATTGTTGAGGCAGGGTTCATCAACACAGTCTGTGATGCGACGACTGCAGTCCTCTCCTCCGAAACCAGGTGGGCACAGGCATTTGTAGCCATTCAGCTCGTCCACACACTCAGAGAGGGCACCGACACACGGCCCACTTTCACACTCGTTGATGTCCTCTGGACAGGTGTAGTGCTCCGTGCCGGGTTCACTCACACACCCTTCACATTCAGCAAGCGCACAAGCGTTGTACAGCTCCTTACAGTCCCTCCCCATGTAGCGTACTCCTTCCCGTGAACACAAACACACATAATCATCCATTGTATCTACGCATGTCGCCCCATTCTGACACGGTGAAGATGCACACATATCAGATGACCCGGAACAGAATATACCTGGAGAAAGAAAGACAAGATTTAATATGGTACCTCTTTCTGATGCATATTGCCAATGGGAAACCTGATGTAAGTTCCAAGTAAAATTTATGTTTTTACCATTGATCATTCTTGGGGTTAGGGGCTTGTTCAGATCCCTAAGCCTAAGTATTAAGTGTCCTACACCATTTTTCAAATAGACATGGAAAAAGAGACATGAGTGGAGAGATGTCTATTTGTCTTGTAAATAAAATGGGCAAATAAATCCCATAGACTTACTTTGAACGACAAACATAAACCATATCTAGGGGCCAAAATGTCATAGAAAGTTGGAAGTGGGTTCATTTGTTTGGACCGGTAAGCAACCCCTTAGAAAACTGCTTGAAAAATACACAGAACACCTTAGCAACCACATAGCATCATTCTATCATAGTGATGGTAAGTTTTGCATGTGCATTGTATTCAGAAATCTTTAAAGATTCTGAAGTAATATATTACTATGAAACTGACTTATGCCAGAAAAATGGAAAACAGATATATACCATCCGAAACAAAGGTAAGACTGACATCAGTTAATAACAGGCCACTGATTCCAAACCTTAATCCCGGGTAAGACAGACTGAGCCCAAGGAATAAAGAGAGGGAATCTCTTCAAAGTCAGCATTACAAATACCAAGCCCATCTGTGACATTGATCATTTGTGAGGTTCAGAATTTTTAACATTTCTTAGTCATAACAAGTCTTACAAAATGTACTTTATGCCCTGAACTAAGAGAGCAAATTTGAGCGATCCCCTGTAAATTGTGACCTTGTGTGTATTGTAAATTGCATATTTTGCCTGTGCATATGAGTGTGTGTGTTTTTTAGATCACGTGGTGTAGAGAGCATTCATGGGGATTTTCTCGTGCAGATCGACCAATCGCATGAGAGCTCTTTGAGTCATTCCAAATTCCTGTTATCTGCATGACCTCGACCCTCAACCCCCACTGCGCATCCAATTCGGATCCATTAGTGTGGCCCACCCATCCTTAACCCTTGTGGGGCCCCTCGTCCCTCTAAACACTCCCCCACCTTCTCTCAACCACTTTGCTGCCCTGGCCCCCTCAATGTCGCTTTGATCAGACCTTCATCCCAAATATTCATTCAGGCGGAAGATATTAATGAATGAGCAAAAGGAATGAGGTGATGTGTGTGTGTATGTCTGTGTGCACATGTTGAGTATTGTGTGTAGCAAGGCAGTGCAGCAGGAATGGAGCAGCATTTTGTGAAAATAAAGTGAAGAATTGAAGGGGTTTATATAGTGGGGAAGTGTGTATGTGTGTCAACTTTCGATGTGTTTGTGGGAACCAAATGTCCCCAAAAGGGTAAAACTTGATTCTTAAACTTTTTTAAGATCACCTTAAAATGAAAATTATCCCACAATTTACTCACCATCAAGCCATCCTAGGTGTATATTCTTTCTTCTTTCAGCCAAATCACAATCAAAATATCCTGGCTCTTCCAAGCTTTATAATGGGAGTGAATAGAGTTTTTGAAGCTCCAAAAAGCACTTCCATTAATCTTAAAAGTACTCCAGGGGGTTAATAAAGACCTTCTGAAGCAAAGCAATGCATTTTTGTAAGAAAAATATCCATATTTATAACTTATTTATAAATTTTAATCACTGTCTTCCAGTAAACCAGAGTGACCTTTTCTGTATGGATTACTTTTCTGATGGATTGAAGCGCTTTTTGGAGCTTCAAAAACTTTATTCACTCCCATTATAAAGCTGGGAAGGGCCAGGATTTTTTTTATATAACTCTGATTGTGTTTGGCTGAAATAAGATAATATATAAATAATAAGTCATATATACCTAGGATGGCTTGAGGGTGAGTAAATTATGGGATCATTTAAAATTTTGGGTGAACTAACCCTTTAAGGGTACGTTTACACGACAGAGACGTACTTAAAACAGAAACGTTTTTTCTTTGCGTTTTTTACACACAAACGACAACGTACACAGGGGCATGACGTCACTGTTTTCACAAATGTGCGTTTTTGTAGTTTACACAGAGTCAATAATAGTATCGTTTTCAAAAACCTCATTTTCAATTTGCTTTTCAGGCCCAGAAAACGGCATTGTCATGTAAATGAACGTCCAAAGCGCATAAAAAGTTTTCACGTTTTTAGTTTGTGTAAACGACCCCTTAAAGGATTAGTTCACATTTCAAAAGGAAAATTTCTTGATATTTTATTCACCACCATCTCATCCAAGATGTTCATGTCTTTCTTTCTTCAGTCCAAAAGAAATTACGTTTTTTGAGGAAAACATTCCAGGATTTTTCTCCCCATCATAGCCTCCATGGCAACCAAAATGTTGAAGGTCCAAATCAATGCAGTTTCAAAGTGCTTCAAAGGGCTTCAGAGACTCTGCGTGATCCCAGATGACGAATGGGGTCTTATCTAGCGAAACGATTGGTCATTTAAAAAAAAACAATGTATATACTTTTTAACCTAAATTGCTTATCTTGCACTGCTCTGTGGCGTGCTAAGCAGGGCCGGCCCCGACCAATTTGCTGCCCTAGGCAAGATTTTACTTGGTGCCACTTGTATCAAGGTTTAGCACTACATGTTATCAGTCTAAGTTGTGGAAACACTGGTACTGTTTTATTTTTTGTAATACATTGATTTTTTTCTTATTTTTTTATTGTTGTTGTTTTATATGATGTCCAGTCCATTCTATCCCGTCATTATGTTCATGATATTATTATTATTCTTTTTTTAAAAGGCAGATGATAGTTAAACTATACTAAAATAGCACCTATGCCACATTACAGCCTAAACACAAAAAGTAATTGCATCTAACATTCATGCACAAACTATTCATTGAGAACTAGCAAAAGTGTTTGTTTTCCAGTAGATGGCAGCAATCTTCCACTAAACTATGCACATTCATGTTTTCACCATGAATTCAACTGAGAAATGTAGATATTTAATGTGAATTTTACATAAAATGTTGGTATTTTAGATAAACCTGTGTATAGGCCTAAATATCATTACTAATTTCGGCAAATACATTGTAAAATGGCCATATGTCCCCTTAAAACTGCACAACTGTAGAGTAAAAACATTAGGCTATTAAAAAAAGTGTTTGGGACAGAAACAAGAAACAAGATTTCAATCAGTTATTTTTCTCACCCCATTGGCAGATAATTTTGTTGTTTTCAGCAAAAACTCACTTCATTTTGATTTATTTGCAAGAAAATATATCTTATGTCATTTTACTTATCTAGTAAATGCATCTTGATTTAAGAATTTTTTTGATATTTAGACTAGAAACAAGACAAAAATACTAAGTAAGAAGAGCATTTTTGCAGTGTATCCCTTATCTTCCCTGCATCAGAGGGCTTCTGTCTTTTTTGACACTAAGCTAGCAATCCGTCCATCCGTCATAAATAATCAACTTTCACTGTGTCTACGCCTGGCGCGAGCGGCCAAGCACCCTGAAAAATGAAAGCTATCCTGTCTACGTTGGATGCGGCGAGAAGTGACATGACACAACAAATTCCCAAAGTTAAACTGATCGCGCGTTGTATTTCTGACGCACTTCAAGTAGCTCGGCAGGGGGAGATTGATGCGACGGACCGGGAAGAGGCGGGGGACTTAGTAAAGTTTTCTTTTGTGCTTTATTTGGTTATATTTCTAATTAATACTAATAAAATAGTATCAGTAATACATTTTGGCACCCCTATGGATGAATGGCGCCCCTAGCATTTGCCTATTTCGCCTATGCCACGGGCCGGCCCTGGTGCTAAGGATTGCGCAATCACGTTGTAAAGGTCACGCTATACGTAGGCGGAAGTACCGCCCCCGTGTTTACAAAGCGCACATGCGAAGACTAATACAAACGCCCTTTAGCAAAAAAAAAGGTAAAACAACGATGTCGAACGATTTTGAAGTTGAAAATGGAGTGTTTTTTGTAAAGGGCGTTTATATTAGTCCTCGCACGTTCGCTTGGGACAGTAGGCTACTTCTGCCTACGTCTACCGTGACCTTTTTGACATGGTTGCGCAATCCTTGGCACGTAGCAGAGCAGCGCAAGATGAGCAATTTAGGTTAAAAAGTATATTCATGCAAATATTTTTTTTGAAAATGGCCGATCTTATCACTAGATAAGACCCTATTTGTCGTCTGGGATTGGGCAGAACCTCTGAAGCCCTTCGAAGTACTTTGAAACCGCATTGATTTGGACCTTTAACATTTTGGCTGCCATGGAAGGCTATGATGGGGAGAAAAATCCTGGAATGTTTTCCTCGAAAAACTTGATTTCTTTTCGACTGAAGAAAGAAAGACATGAACATCTTGGATGAGATGGGGGTGAGTAAAACATCAGGACATTTTCACTTTTGAAGTGAACTAATCCTTTAAACTGGAAACATTTTACCATGCCATTATCCTTTATTTTATATATTGATTATAATATTTTACCCTTTTCCCAGACTTGGTCAGAAGCCAAAATATAATTTAAATTTGTTTCAGTATTTTTACATGATAAAATGCCTAGAAACCTGTATATCAGCATAACAATTTCAGTGTAAGGTAGAATGTCATAATGTTCCTTCACTCTAAATTGTTCAAAATTCTTTCCAGATTTAAATTATATTTTGAACTCCGGGTTTTCAGTTTGAGACTTTTGGACCCACTGTACAGCATTAGAGCTGCAATGTATTTGCCCAGACACTTTAATCAACACGAAAGTGTTACTTTTAGAACAGAAACATCTTATCAGTCTCAGAACACACAGACTGTTCTTACACAACACAACTGAGAGCTTACACACTGATCTTAGTGTGAACACACTCATTTATCTTAAAATGTGGCTTACACAATAATCTTAAAGTAAACAAAATGAACAAGTGGACGTTTTTAAGAGTAATCGCCATGCACACATAAAGTTCCCCAAAAATCATTTTTAAGAATAGCCTACTTTGATTTTAGTATGCTCCTGTAGACTGTGTAGGACGCAGATGCGTCTGACACCCACACAAGCATGCATTCCCCACCCCCGGCCCAGGAAAACGAGCTCCACTCAGACTGACCCAGCAAGTGTCCACTGAGTGGGTCTCAGTTTCTATAGTTACTGCTAAGCTAATTTGACCCTGAGACGAAGAGATTCTGACCTCTGTGACCCCAGATCCACCTCCTCTCTCCTCTCCTTTCCTTTTATTTTCAGTGTTTCTCACCATCTTAGATCTCTTTAACGCTCATGTCATTTCCTGTCAGGATTGTGTGATAAGTAAAGAAGATTTCCCAGCTCACGCTGCCATAGACATGAAGGGTCACTGAGCCAGGTGGTGCCAGTCACAAACGTCCAGGCCATTACGGGCAGACATACATGAAGTGCCTCTTCTAGTTTTCTTTTTTTACTTACTCCTTCCTGTTACTGAAGGACACTGATTATCTGCTTTCTGCTCTGCCCTCTGCTAACCTGTGAGTTGCACCGCATGTTTACAGAAAATTAAAGTGGATTATACTGTCTGTACCTCATTTAGCTAATGTTCTCTCACACAGACACGTGTGCTTACACACTCTCACTGACTGAACCTTTACTTCACAATATTGCTCACTGCTCACATTTGCTCACATGTTGGACCTTGGAGTTCATCCTCATTTCAAATGAAATGTTTGACTTCCTGTCATGTGCAGTGAAAAGACTCAATTTAAAGTTAATTAGACGGTGCCTACCGTCAGAGAGAAAAGAACGAGTGGGCCAAAGTTTTCGTGTACTGAGCTGAGCGTAATCCTCTCAGAGAGGTGTGTGTAAAACAGGACAGCTTTAGGTTAGTCTACACTACTAAGCCAGACAGCTTTTGTAAACTTAGAATCCAGTTCTCTGCCACCAAGAGATTCCAGAGAGTGATTCAAATCTGTCCGATTTAAATCCTGCTAGTTATTTTAGACAACTCTTTTCTCAAAAGCAACATTGACATTGACTTTTAATGGCTGACGACAAGGTGGACAGTAGTGAAGTATTTTTACTTTATTTTTCAAGTATACGTATGTCCTTTATCAGTGTTCTTCTTTGGAAAACGTTTACTTCACAACATTACGAAACACAATATTGTACTTTTTACTGCACTACGTTTCATATTGAATATCATTTAATTCTTAATTACATTAAAAAAGTAGTACTTTCTTACTTTTACTCAAGTAAAAGTAATTCAAAGTTTTACATGAGTGAAAGTAAGAAAGTACTACATTTTTATGTAATTAAGTATTAAATGATATTCAATTATCCATCCATCCATCCATCCACATTAAAGACATTTTATAATGTTACAAATAATTTATATTTTAAATTAATTGTGTTATTCTGAACTTTCTATTCATAAAAAAATATTGGTTTTCTCAAAAAAATTAAGCAGCACAACTGTTTTCAACATTGATAATAATCAGAAATGTTTCTTGAGGATCAAATCAGCATATTAGAATGATTTCTGAGGGATCATGTGACACTGAAGACTGGAGTAATGATGCTTAAAAAAAATTCTTGCTGAAAGAAATGCTGAAAGTTTTTTCTTTCAAAAACTCTTAAAAAGTCTTATCGACCCCAAACTATAGGTTTGTAAATATATATATATCACCGATCAGGCATAACATGACAGGTGAAGTGAATAAAACTGATTATCTCTTCACCGCTGCACCTGTTAGTGGGTGGGATATATTTGGCAGCAAGTGAACATTTTGTCGTTTGGCTAGACGACTGGGTCAGAGCATCTCCAAAACTGCAGCTCTTGTGGGGTGTTTCTGGTCTGCAGTGGTCAGTATCTATCAAAAGTGCTCCAAGTAAGGAACAGTGGTGAACCGGCAACAGGGTCATGGACGGCCAAGGCTCATTGTTGCACGTGGGGAGACAAGTTACTGGAGCTCAAATTTCTCAACAAGTTGATGCTGGTTCTGATAGAAAAGTCTCAGAAAACACAGAGCTCACAGTTTTTTTGCATATGGGGCTGCCTAGCCGCAGACCAGTCAGGGTGCCCATGCTGACCCCTGTCCACAGCCAAAAGTGCCAACAGTGGGCACGTGAGCATCAGAACTGGACCCGGGAGCAATGGAAGAAGGTGGCCTGGTCTGACGAATCACGTTTTCTTTTACATCCCCTGGATGCCCGGGTGTGAGTGCGTTGCTTACCTGGGGAACACATGGCCCCAGGATGTACTATGGGAAGAAGGCAAGCCGGCAGAGGCAGTGTGATGCTTTGGGCAATGTTCTGCTGGGAAACCTTGGGTCCTGCCATCCATGTGGATGTTACCTAAGCATTGTTGCAGACCATGTACACCCTTTCATGGAAACGGTATTCCCTGGTGGCTGTGGAGTCTTTCAGCAGGATAATGCGCTTGGCACAAAGCAAAAATGGTTCAGGAATGTTTTGAAGAGCACAACAACGAGTTTGAGGTGTTGACTTGGACTCCAAATTCCCCAGATCTCAATCCAATTGAGCATCTGTGGGATGTGATGAACAAACAAGTCCGATCCATGGAGGCCCCACCTGGTAACTTACACGACTTAAAGGATCTGCTGCTAACATCCTGGTGCCAGATACCACAGCACTGCTTCAGGGGTCTAGTGGAGCCCATGCCTCGACGGGTCAGGGCTGTTTTGGCAGCAAAAGGGGAACCAACACAACATTAGGAATGATATATACTATATCAACTAGCTTGTCATCTTTTGATTTGGTCATGTCCCATACATATTTGTATTCTCTTAAATGTGATCTTGCTGGAATGTGGACAGCACCCAGATGTGACACGTTTAGGTTCAACTCGGTGGAGACAAGCTCTAGTGGCTCTGATTATACAGACTTTAACACTGAGCTTTCACAGACATCTGAGAGTCTCTGGCATCCTACGGCCGACGGAGACATTCTCCTGACATCTGTCTTGAACACTACGTCTTACTTGTGTCAGTGTTTAGGGTTATCTGTGTGAGACCGCTGGAAGAATGTTTGCCATGCAGATTCTAAGAGTTAAACTGCTAACACTGATACCGACTGTCAATCAAGGAGAACTCCTCCCCTTCCGTTTACATCACTGTCAATCATCCCTGTTTGTGTCTTACCTCCTGCTGGGAGGGGGCGTGATAGGTTAGTTTTACAATTTTAGGGGTTACAGATTTTTTTAGAGGGGTCAGGTGGGGAAACTGCATCTGTATGTGTGTGTAACACCAGTGTTATTTTAGTATAATTGAGATACTAGTTTATTCATATTTTGAATTAGTTTTTATATATTATACAAGTTTCATTGTATAGTGTGAAATCAGGTATATGTATAGTGTAGTTTCAGTTAACTTTAATAACCCTGCACACAAAGAAAAAGGGTGTCAAAATTGTACCTTTAGGGGTACAACAGCTTGTCGCTGGGGCAGTACCCTTAAAAGGACACATTTGTACCTTTTTTAACACAAAAAGGTTCATAGTAGGACCTTAAGGTACATATTTATAAGGTACTAATATGCACCTTTTAGGAGTAAAACAGGTACAAATATGTCCTTTTAAGGGTACTGCCCCAGCGACAAGCTGTTGTACCCCTAAAGGTACAATTTTGACACCCTTTTTCTCTGTGTGGATCTTGGAGGTAAGAGCTCAGCAACACAATTATACATACAATTGCTGTGAAATTTGTCAGGATCAGTTGCCCAGGTATATGGGGAAATGATCCCAATGAGATAACACTCTCTTAATATGCATCGGTCCAGAGATACGAGTGGGAACGGACGGGTTACAGAGAGAATGACAGTAAGAGGGAGGCTGGGAGGTGTGTGTGATGTGTGACAGGACTTTGTGATAACCTTTGGTCTGTTTATTTTCACAGGCGCAGGAGAGGTGTGTGTAAGTGTTTCTTTGTATGTATGCATGCTTAATTCTCTCATGTGAACCTAAAAGTAAGACTAACATTAAGAATCAAACTTTTCAGATGAAATATAAGTGTTTTGACTCATTGTGAATATTTGAGTAGGCCTATTAATAGTTGTTCTTAGCATCAATATGAACTAAGACTTAGCAAATCTCTGTCATTAGCTAACTAGCTTTATTCGCCCCTGCACCTAAACCTAGACACAAAGTTTAACCTTTTAGACTTTATAGGTGATGCTTTTGAGTGTTACGCCACATGAGCATCAACACGAGGCTTTTGGCATTTGTTCTGAAGGACATTAGCTTTATTCCTCCACGTAAATCTAAAAACAAAGCATAATGAAAAATTCAGTTTTAACAACCGGATTTGTGGCATAAGTGAAGTGAGTGAAGTGACGTGTGGCCAAGTATGGTGACCCATACTTGGAATTTGTGCTCTGCATTTAACCCATCCAAGTGCACACACACACAGTAGTGAACACACACACACACACACACCGTGAACACACACCCGGAGCAGTGGGCAGCCATATTGCTGCGGCGCCCGGGGAGCAGTTGGGGGTTCGGTGCCTTGCTCAAGTCTTGCACCTCAGTCGTGGTATTGAGGGTGGAGGAGGGCGCTGGTTATTCACTCCCACCACCGACAAATCCTGCCGGACGTGAGACTCGAACCTGGTTACAAGTCCGACTCTAACCATTAGACAACGACTGCCCCTAATATCTGGTAGCGCTTAAAGATGTAGTCTAAGTAAACCTGGTCAGCGTCTGGAGATTTGAAATGCCGAAATGTGAAACTTTTTAAGCACATTTTGTAAAAACCTGTTTATTGATCTTTTACAGCTACATTTTTGTCTAAATTGTCCATTTTCATACAGGACATCGTTTATTTAAAATAGATCTTTTGTAACAATATACACTACTATTCAATGGTTTGTGTTTTTTCTTAATCAAGGATGTGTTAAATTGATTAAAAGTGATAGTGATTTTGAATAAATTCTGTTCTTTTTAACTTTTTTATTCATCAGTGAATCCTGAAAAAAAGGTTCACAGGTTCCAAAAAAATATTAAGCAGCAGAACTGTTTAACGTTGATCATAAATCAGCATATTAGAATGATTTCTAAAGGATCATGTGATACTAATGATGCTGAAAATTCAGCTTTGCATCACAGAAATCAATTATAATAGAAAACCATTATTTACACAATATTACTGTTGATTTTTGATCAAATAAATGCAGGCTTAGCATAAGAGACTTCTTTCAAAAATATAAAAAATAGTAATGCTTTCAAACTTTTGACCGGTGCTATATATGAGATTAATCGTGATTAATCGATTTTACAGCATTGATATACTATGTATTCATTTAACCCTCTAAATATACAATAGGTGATATTTTTGAGCATCAGTCCACACAAAAGCATTATTTGTCAATGTTATAACATCAACACCTCGTCTAGCTATATAAAAAGTCTGTAAAAGTAGGGCACAATTTACTGTAAATATATGATGGAATTTTCCGTATTGTTTTTTTTTACAGGTGATTTACTTGCATTGTGTTGTGTTTTAAGTTTTTTTTATTTACTGGAAAATTACCGGTACATTTGTCCGTTTTTTATTTTTTTACAGTGTAGTAAAAGCCTGTTTATACTATTTATACTACTTATTATAATATTTTATACTCTAAAACATTAATTGAACCTTCTATATGGGTGATATTTTTAAGCATTGATCCACAGAAAGACGTTACTTGTTAATGTTAGCATCAACACAAGCTCCTCTAGCTAGTATAGGCTCACTTTTATTAGCAGAATCTTGACTGTGAGAATGCAGTGGACTTTGTCGTGTGATTTTATTCTTCCCTCTCTGTGTTCTTGTTAGGATTAGAGTTGGGGGCAGGGTCCATTGTAGACATTTTCATTGAAAAAGTCATGTGAATTCCAGGATCCCCCTCGTTTCTCTAAGCGCTTGATGTCGCATTTGCATGCGTGATTTGACATGAACTAACAGACCAGTTTCACTGTTCCTCTCGCTGAATTTCCCCATTGACTCCCATTAGTCTATGCAAATACACTACAGATGCAGGGTTGTAATTGCATACAACACTTGACACCTAAACAGCAGGATCTGTGAGTCTGAATAGTGAGTTTTGTCTAAGCAAAGTGTATTTAAAGTAAGTGCATTTCCATACAACACTTAGAACCAAAACTAACACTGACCAAAGCAATATGTTTTTGCAGGTATTGTTATATTACTGTAAAACTGCAATAAACTTCATTTAATGTAATCTTTGCTCCAGTGAAACACTGGTTAATGTCAAACTGTGCATATTGTGCAAAAAAGTGCACATTAAGTGTTGTATACTTCAAAACTCTGTAACACTTTTTTTACAATATCCTTGTTACACGTTACATGTAGTTACTGTAGTAATAACTATAAATTATGCATGCAAATAACCCTAAATCAAACCTCAGTACTAACCCTAACCCTATAGTAAGTACATAGTTCCTAAAAATAAAGGGTTGCACTTTGTTTAAAGGTGTCTTTGTTACTCTGAAATTATACATTTAAGTATTGAGTAATATGTACTTACTATAGGGATAGGGTTTGGTTTAGGGTTCGTTGCATGTAATTATGCATAACATACATATGACACTGTAAAATAAAGTGTTACCAAATAAAGTGTAACCCAGAACTCTAAGAGTAATGCTTACACAAAATGACATACAACCATCAATACTTTCGACTTGTTTTTATCCACTGAATATGATCATCATAGAGTTAAATACTCAGAGACAGCTTGACCGTGCAGTCAGATGAAAGAGCGTTAAGCCTACGGGACGCAAAAGCAAACAGAGCTCGTTAAAAGTGCTTAACGCAGATTCCACCCGCACACAGCGTCCAAATGACTCAGCCCTGGTGTCATGGCAACGGGAAACAATGGATCCCACCCCCCAAGCTTCAGAGGCCTGAGAGCGGGGCAGAATCAGACGGGATGGATGGAAGGAGGGAAAATAGATGGGTAACCTCCCCCATACTCCCGTCTGTAACATGCACCAGTCATATCCACTCCAGACGGGAGTAGGGACGCGAGTAACACTCCAGTGCACATCTTTGGGAGTCCCAGATAACAGAAAATGACACAACACTAATGCGAAAAAGAGATACTGTGTCTGTATACAACAGAAGAAAATATGAAACACTCTGTTGTTTCAACCCATGTTTGGGTCAACTATGGACAAACCCAACTGTTGGGTTTCAAAATGTATTTAAAAATTTTAAAACAACGGTTGGGTTTGTCCATATTTGACCCAAACATGAGTTGAAACCACACAGCATTTTTTAGAGTGTATAGAAGATATATCTTGTAAATAACAAAATGATCACCCAGGTCTTAACTTTTTTTTGTTGTTTTTTTAATTCGCCATTATGCCAAGAGTGTTGTGGGTGGTTGCCAGGGAATTGCTATGTGGTTGCTAGGGTGTTCTGAGTGGTTGCTAGGTGGCTGCTTACAGGTGCAAGTCAAAAGAGACTACCCTCATGTTCTTGTCTCTACACTATGACAATTATATGACCAATAAGTTATGCCAACATATGTTTAACTCATCAAAATAAGTTAAGCAATTTACAACTTTTTGTTGTAAGTAATACAAGATTCAACTCATTTAAAGTCAGTTTAATGTACTTTAATTTCAACAATGACTTAAACATCCAAGTTGACTTAAAAATGTAAGGCAGAAACGTTGTTTTTTATAGTGATGGCATCAATGCAAAGAAATTATTACTAATATATAATATTATATATTAGTAATATATATAAATCAGGGATAGAAATAGAATGTTATATTTTGCTAATATTTGGTCACTTATTAGGTGTGTTTTATTCTGAGAAAGACCAAGTTTAATCATATATCTGCTAGAGTCAAAAGCAACAGGTTGGATGTCTCTCTCTCTCTCTCTCTCTCTCTCTCTCTCTCTCTCTCTCTCTCTCTCTCTCTCTCTCTCTCTCTCTCTATATATATATATATATATATATATATATATATATATATATATATATATATATATATATAGCCACATCCAACCTGTTACTTTTGACTCTAGCAGATATAAACTTGGTCTTTCTCAGAATAAAACACACCTAATAAGTGACCAAATATTAGCAAAACCTAACATTCTGACTATTTCTATCCCTGATTTCTATGAATGATGTTCTCAACAGCTTTTAATGATCAGTATCTCATTTTTTTTCTGCATGTAAGAAGTTCCTTTCATTTAACCATGCATTGTTCAGGGTTACCATGTAAAAGTTAACTTGCATATGTTCTATGAATATGTATTTATGAAAAAATATGTTCATAGAATTTGATATTGGATTTCCTATAGGTATTGAGACAGAATGAGAGTCAGAACTCACCCCATTTGAACAGCATCATGGTTAGAAAAAATGTCCCGGTGCATTTCAGATGCACTTTCCTGATCTCCATGGTGACGTGAGACAATCCAAACCTACCAAACTAGCTTAATGTCTCTTCATAGTGGAGCAACCTTCAAATTAAACCATCCTGGGGAACATCAAACGTCTGAATTCCTGCATGATTCTGAAGTTGAAAGTCTGCTCTCTTAAATTCCTGTAAGCGTCCGGGTGTGTAGTTCATATAAAGTTCCTCTGTCCAGCATCAGAATGGTCAGGCTGAGAGTGGTGGCCCATTGTACGTGTAGTAATGAGACTAACTCTCCCACCCAATCCTGCTGCGGCTTACCACACTAATCACCCTGAGAGGGGAGGGGCCGGAAAACCAGAAGTGGACTTCAGCACCAGGACTCATATGTGTGTGATGGGTTTACTTTGGGAACAGAATGAAACTAACTCAGATAAAACATCACACAGGGACATCCAGGGATGTCCTCAATGATAAAAATGATTCATAAAGTTAAAAATGTTTTAATAACAATGATAACAGTAGCACTTTATTTTACAGTCCTGTTCCCCATGTACATATTTACTTATTATAGCAATTACAATAACTGGGTTATAACTAGGTACTAACCCTGAAACTACCCCTAAACCTAACCTTAACCCATGTAGTTACCTTATATTACCAGTACTTTCTTATGTAACTACATTGTAATTACTCTGTAAGAACACATACTGCAAAATAAAGTGCAACCATGATAACAGATTAATAAAAAAAGGTTTCTGTAAGGGGTAGGTATAGGTTTAACAATAGTAATTCAAAAGTAATTTAAGAAACTGTGTGTGTGTTTGTGGGAAAGACATTTTATGTGTGTGTGTGTGTGTGTGTGTGGGTGATGAAACAAAACAAACAAAATATAAAAATGTTTCTATTATGTGTGGTTTCTAATTTATTGTAAAAGTAAGTTTGCTATGAATTATGCATGTCTTTTATTAGTTCAAACCTACAATTTCAAATTTCTTCATTATCATTAATAATTCATGCCCTTTTCTACACTTTTACAGGTGGACAGCAGACAATAAAGGCTCAGGTCAGGGTTATTTAATACTATACTGAATTTGTGAATTGGTGTTTATAAGACATTTTTACTTTTCATTTTGATTGTAGTTTCCTTTGGTAATTTTATTATGTGCTTTTGTCATTTTTGGTAACACTTTACAAGAAGGTTCCATTTGTTAACTATATTAGTTAACACAAACTAGCAATGAACAATACATCTAAATCATTTATTCATCTTAGTTCATTTGAACATTTACTAATACATTATTAAAATCAAAAGTTGAATCTGTTAATATTGTCTAATGGACCTGAGCTAATATAACTAATGAAAGTGAATGTGAACCATGTTTTAGCTAATTAACATTTACAAAGATGAATAAATACTGTAACAAATGTATTGCTCATTGTTAGTGTCACGTCATGTGTAGGATAGAAGCTCACAAAGACGAGGATGAACAGGAGACAGGAACTTTAATGTCAAAACTCAGGTGACTTTTACACACGTAGAAATATAGACGAGAACCGACAAACACTGAGGGAGAACTGAGGGCTTAAGTACACAAAGCAAATGAGAATAACAAGGTGATAAATGAGGCACAGGTGAATGATATAACTAATTAGACCAATGTTTTTTTGTGCGCTAGTTAGTGAAGAGGCTACATGTTTTTCGAGCCCGATCTCACGAAAATGGTTATAAATAATACGAGTGTGCAATCTCGTGGAATGTATACGCCAAAATGAGTTTTGGCGTGCATATGGTACGTCGTTTTTCGTGTGAATATGATACACACTTTATGGCGTATTATACGTACAAACCCTGGTTTTTCGGATCATTGGCAAGGTTTCAAAATTAGCATTGTTAATATTTTTTTAATCAGATGGTGCCACAAGGGTTGAGTAAAGGTTACTGTAAAGCAACATGAATGACACACTAAACATTTCAGTTTAGTACATTTATTAGTTAATAATATCACAATACAATAAATAATACAATTGTCGTGCCCTTAATTGTTCTTACTTTACTGACCTTCCACAAAAGTGCTGCTGCATGACTACAACAGCGTCCTCGCCCTGCAATACATGAACAACCCACTGTCTGTACATCACCTGTCTGATGCTAGCACCCATGCCTTGTGATGGGATACATGTAGGCTCAGGCTCGGCTCAATGTCCGCTTTTAGATCGTTTCCGACAGACACCTCTGAGCTTTTCAAATTGCTCATCATCTTACCATCACAGGCTTCTAGAATATAGCTAAAAATGTTACCGTATGTGATACGAGGGATGTTTTTTTGGTAGGGTTGTCTGCTAAAAGTCGCTTTCCCGGGGCTAAATGTCACATAATTGGGGTCGCTTCAACCCGTGGACATGAAAAACAGCCTGCGGCAACAGTGCTGAAGTAGCCCAATTCTGTGGGAAAACTGCAGACTTGATAACACTGAATGTCCCGTTTGCTTACGTCGAACCTGAAGACGCTCCCACTTTTGACGCAAGGCATCATGGGTCGTAGGAAACTTGTGTAATAATTATAAATGATACATAATGACATGCAACTAATCCTAAACCAAAATAAACCCTTTCTATCCCTATAGAAAGTACATGTAGTTACTTAATATTACTCAGTACTTAAATGTTTAATTACAGTGTAACTGTTACACTACAGAAGGGACACGGAGAACTGATGACAGGGGTAAACAGAGTTTATTAACAGAACCAGGTTGTGAGCAGATGAGGTGAGTAACAGAAGAGTAATCAGGTGGAATGGAAATGTCAATGGTGATACTGTACGTCTGGTTTCAGATGTCAAGGAGAGCAGGATGATGGAGCGATGGAGACAAGGAGCCAGGAGACAGGATGAGGAGACACACAGGAGACTGGCAGACAGGTAGGTAACACAAGGTGAGTCCGTAGATGCAAGCATAAGCGTGAGCTTGTGCAAACGAGACCGGACAGTGACTGAGTGAATGCATGGGGCTTAAGTGCAGGTGGTCATTGCTGTGATAATGATGTGCAGGTGTGTGTGATCAGTATTCGGGTGACTGTGAGCGTTGTGTCTGGGAGAGGGTGGAGCCTGGCGTGCTTGTGACATTACCCCCTCCACGGCCATCTCCTGAGGGCCGAGGACCCCGACGCCGTGGTGGTCGACCTCTACCCCGAGGTGCCGGTCTGTCTGAACGAGAAGAGGGGAAGGTCTCAAGAAGGTTCGGGTCTAGGATGTCGTGTCTGGGTACTCATGATCGCTCCTCTGGGCCGTACCCCTCCCAGTCGACTAGATACTGGAGCTGACCACCACGACGCCGGGAGTCCAAGATCTCCTGGACTTGGTAAGCTGCGCCGTCTTCTAGGAAGAGCGGAGGAGAGGGCTCCGGGGTAACGCCAGGCTCTGGGGAAACAGAAACAGAGGGGTGATGTGGTTTCAGAAGTGACACATGGAATGTGGGGTGAATCCAGTACTGAGGTGGGAGTTGGAGTTTATACGTGACAGGGTTGATCTGCTGCAGGATGGTGAAGGGGCCAACGAATCTGGGACTCAACTTCTTGCACTGCATATGCAGTCTGATGTCCCTGGTTGACAGCCAGACCTTCTGTCCAACCTGGAACGTGGGAGCCTCTGAGCGGTGAAGGTCGGCTGTCATCCTGCGTCTGCGAAGGGCCCGCTGAAGTTGATGATGAGCCGAGTCCCAGACCCTCTCACTCTCCCAGAACCAGTAATCAACCGCAGGGACATCAGAAGGTTCCCCTGAACACGGGAAGAGGGGAGGTTGATAGCCGAGTACGCAATGAAACAGGGTGAGGCCGGTGGTAGGCTGGCGGAGTGAGTTCTGTGCATACTCGGCCCATCCTAGGAACTGGTTCCAGGAGTCCTGGTGGCTGTGACAGAAGGTACGGAGGAATCGGCCAATCTCCTGGATCTTGCGTTCCATCTGCCCGTTCGTTTGGGGATGGTATCCTGACGAGAGGCTGACTTTGACACCTAGGAGGGAGAAAAAGGCTTTCCATACCTTGGATATGAACTGGGGATTCCGCTACTATGTCTTCGGGGATTCCATAGTAGCGGAAGATGTGATTGAACATTAGCTCAGCAGTTTCCAGGGAAGTGGGTATTCCTCGTAGTGGGAAGAGGCAGCAAGACTTGGAGAAACGGTCCACCACTACGAGGACGCAGGTACAATTGTCTGAGACTGGGAGATCCGTTATAAAATCCACTCCTAGGTGTGACCAAGGGCGGTTGGGAACGGGCAGAGGATGAAGTTTACCAGCAGGTAGATGACGTGGACTCTTGGACATGGCACATTCCCTACATCCCTGCACGTACCTTCTGACATCTGATGACATCTGGGTCCACAAGAAGCGTTGACGTAGCAGTGAGAGGGTTTCATTGACCCCAGGGTGACCAGTGTCCAGGGACGTGTGGGAGGAGTGGATGAGAGGAGTGCGTCGTGCTCGGGAGATGAACTGCAAGCCGACCTCTGGTCGACCTCTACCCCGAGGTGCCGGTCTGTCTGAACGAGAAGAGGGGAAGGTCTCAAGAAGGTTCGGGTCTAGGATGTCGTGTCTGGGTACTCATGATCGCTCCTCTGGGCCGTACCCCTCCCAGTCGACTAGATACTGGAGCTGACCACCACGACGCCGGGAGTCCAAGATCTCCGACGCACTCCTCGACGCACTCCTCTCGACATGGCACATTCCCTACATCCCTGCACGTACCTTCTGACATCTGATGACATCTGGGTCCACCAGAAGCGTTGACGTAGCAGTGAGAGGGTTTCATTGACCCCGGGGTGACCAGTGTCCAGGGACATGTGGGAGGAGTGGATGAGAGGAGTGCGTCGTGCTCGGGAGATGAACTGCAAGCCCGGGGGACAACCCGGCGGCACGTTGGTGGAGGCATTGGCAGAGGGCAGGGTTTCCTCAGACCAGGAGATGGGACCAACAAATAACTGGGTAGGGATGATGGGCTCAGTCTCCTCTGACTTCTCTTCGGGGCTGTGGATGCGGGAAAGGGCGCCCGCCTTGATGTTCTTGGCGCCAGGTTGAAGTGAAACCGTGTGAAGAATAGAGCCCATCTAGCTTGGCGTGGGTTAAGACTTTTTGCCTCTCAGAGATAACCCAGGTTCTTGTGGTCGGTGAGTACAAGGAAGGGGTGTTTAGCGCCCTCTAACCAGTGCCTCCACTCCTCCAGCGCGAGTTTGATGGCGAGGAGTTTGCGGTTCCCAATATCATAGTTCACCTCCACCGGGCTGAGCTTGCGGGAGATGAAGGCACATGGATGGAGATGACTGGGGTTCCCCTGCTGCTGAGAAAGGACCGCTCCCACTCCGGTGGTGGAGGCGTCAACTTCCACGACAAAGGGCAGTTCAGGATCAGGGTGGACGAGGAGGGGAGCGGTCGTGAAGGCGGTCTTGAGGGTCTGGAAGGCTTCTGGTACAGATGGAGTCCAGGACAGAGACTTGGGCTTGTTGCGTAGGAGACTGGTGAGTGGACTGGCGATGGAACTGTAAAGATGGATGAAGCGACGATAGAAGTTGGCAAAGCCGAGGAATCTCTGGAGTTCTTTGACTGTGGTTGGCCAGGACCGGATGGCTTCCACCTTCCCCTCGTCTTTCCGGATGCCACTGCGGTCGATGTGCTAGCCGAGAAACTGCACTGAGGGCTGATGGAATGAACATTTCTCGGCTTTGAGGTAGAGCTGGAAGCTCCTCAGGCGTTGGAGGACCTCCGCAACGTGGTTGCGATGTTCGGCCAGGTTCCGGGAGTAGATCAGGATGTTGTTGATGTAGACCAGTACGAACTTGTGGCGACACTCCTCATGGATTAAATCCTGGAATACGGAGGGGGCGTTGGCGAGTCCATAGGGCATTACTAGGTATTCGTAGTGGCCGGTGGGCGTGACAAAGGCGGTCTTCCACTCGTCCCCCTCACGTATTCGGATGAGGTTGTACACGCTGCGGAGGTCCAACTTCGTGAACACAGTGGCACCACAGAGATGTTCCAGGGCAGCTGGGACGAGATGAAGGGGGTACCTGAACTTGACGGTGATGTTGTTGAGTGCTCGGTAGTCTATGCAGGGCCGCAAACCTCCGTCCTTCTTTGCCACAAAGAAAAAGCTTGAAGCAGCAGGGGAAGTAGATGGACGGATGTAACCTTGCTCCAGCGCCTCCTTAATGTAATCCTCCATGGCCTTCTCCTCTGGGAGTGAGATGGGATAGATCTTTCCTTTGGGCACTGGTTCACCTGGCAGTAGATCAATAGCACAGTCCCATGGCCGATGGGGAGGCAGCTTGGAAGCCCGTTGGGGACAGAAGACTTCGCTGAAGGGGGCGTAGCAGGAGGGAACATCCACGAATGTCTCTCTACAGGACTCTCGATGGACGTGGCGTAGATGGGGAGATCTTTAGGACGAGGAGAGGGACGTACCGGTGGAGATGGGAAGCAGTCCGGGAAGCAGCTGTCACCCCACTTCGGGACCTCTCCTGTCTTCCAGGAGATGACTGTGTTATGCTGCTTTAACCATGGGCACCCTAAGATGATGTCAGCGGTGGATTCCTCAAGAACCAGCAGATGTAGACGCTCCATGTGGAGGATTCCCACTTGCACTCCGATGGGACCCACGGAGCGACTAACCTGCCTCCAACTGAGGGGTTTCCCGGTTATCGACTGGATCTGGTAGATGGTCGGAGTAGCAGTCGTGCGGAGCTTGAGCTGGCGGCAGAGGGTGCCCGAGATGAAGTTCCCGGCTGACCCAGAGTCGAAGAGGGGAGTAACTGGAAAGCTGCTTCTACCGCACAGCCGCTGTCAGATGGGAATTCTCCAGTTGCATAGCATTGTGGGCTGGTTCTGGAGGGCTGACACCATCTGGTCGGTGAAAGAAAGGAGAGAATGACGGCTGGCCCTGGTGTTCTTCGAGACACAACTGCATACGAATGGCGAAGCAGATGGAGAGTTGGATGAATCGTTCAAGCCCGATGGTATCCTCATATGCAGCGAGATGCAGCCACACCCTAGGATCCAGACCCTGTCGGTAGGTCGTTATCAGGGATTGCTCGTTCCAACCACTGGCAGCAGTGAGGGTGTGGAACTGGCGGGCATACTCATTTACAGTTGATGAACTTTGTTTCAAATGGTAAAGTTGCTCATCGATCGACGAATCCCAAGACGGTTTTCCAAAGACCTCCTTGAAGTGTGCGATGAAACCGGAGAGGGTCTGGATCACAGGACTGTCGTTGGACCACAGAGATTCTGCCCATCGGAGTGCTTTACCAGATAGCTGCGAAGTGATGAATGCCACCTTGGCGCGATCGTGTGGGTACAAGTGCGGCTGCATCTCCAGGACCAGCGAACATTGAAGCAGGAATCCGTTGCAATCCTCCGGCGAACCAGAGAAGGGCGCTGGTCTGGCCATGGGACTGGCACACTCGGGGGGCGAAGAAGCAGTGGTGTTGTTTCCGGAAGCGCTCGCTAGTGAAGGTGCAGGTGTGCTAGAGGGAAGAGTTCATCGAACAGCGTCGACAAGCTCCTTGAAGGGATCCTCCTGGTGCTGTGCAGTGTTGTTACAATACAGAAGGGACACGGAGAACTGATGAAAGGGGTAAACAGAGTTTATTAACAGAACCAGGTTGTGAGCAGATGAGGTGAGTAACAGAAGAGTAATCCGGTGGAATGGAAATGTCAATGGTGATACTGTAAGTCTGGTTTCAGATGTCAAGGAGAGCAGGACGATGGAGCGATGGAGACAAGGAGACAGGAGACAGGACGAGGAGACACACAGGAGACTGGGAGAACAGGTAGGTAACACAAGGTGAGTCCGTAGATGCAAGCATAAGCGTGAGCTCAATCAAATATGAAAAAGAGGCTTGAAAAATGAAGAATGTGCAGGACCTGGAGGATTTTTCTGAAGAACATTGGGCAGTTTAACTGCTCAGGACAAACAAGGGACTCGTGAACAACCATCACAAAACAAAAAAACAGCCATGGATCATCCAGGGAACAACACACAGCACTGAGAATCAATGGTTCAGAAACTTTTTATCAGGGTTATTTTAATAAATTCAGCTATTCTTTTGTCTTGTGGACTATATGTAAACATTTTTTATGTAAAATATCTTATTCAGGACAGTACTAAATAAAAAATAACATGCATTTTATATGATCCCTCTTATTTAGGTAAAATTATTCCCATTTTCACAGGTTCTGCAAGCGGTTCACATACTTTTTCATGCCACTGTATATAGCTTAACATTATTTTTATTTCAGGTTTAGTAATTTTAGTACTTCAAATGTAATTGACAAGGCAACATTTCTAAGTTGTTTTTAGACTTTTATCTAAAATGTACATTTTATTTTATTTCAGCTTTATTTCAATTGCTTAAACTATTAACAATTACTGATATTTCATAGTATTAATTAACAATAATAACACTGGGTCAGGTTAGGTTTTGTGTTAGAAAAACATACTACAATAACCACTATAGTGTGAAGTTGGAAATGTGGATTTTGTTTTGTTAGAAAACACTGAGCCCAGCTGGATATTTTCTTTCTCAAATCAAGACAATCAAAAAACCTTCCCTAAGTGATTCCCTGCTGATCAGTGTATAATGAGCTTTTGAGATCCCCCATGATCTGAGATCCTGCTGAGTTCAGCTATCACGTTTGCATTAGTCATTCAAGGCTGCATTTCTTTATACTTACTAAACCCACAACTACCTGTTTTTAGGAACTACGCAACTTGCTGATCCAACACTAACCTCTGTTCAATATTCATGAAAACATTTTTGGATTCAACTTCTCCTTATCGGTTGTTTGAAGAGTTTGACTTAAGCCCAATTAATGAGAAACAAAACACACACACACACACACACACACACACACACACACACACACACACACACACACACACACACACACACACACACACACACACACACACACACACACACACACACACACACACACACACACACACACACACACACACACACACACACACACACACACACACACACACACACACACACACACACACACACACACACGCACACACGCACAGTGTTGTTTGGGTTCATTTTCTGGTGGACTGCCAGTCACTGTGACGTAAGATGTTATTGATGTGTGCTGTGAGAATTAAAAAAATAACGTTTTGAAACAAACTCCATTAAGCTTCTTGGATTAAGTATGAGTTTTGGAAAATTCAATGCAGCCAATTAAAAATGCAGCCATAAAAAAACACTATATTAAATATGTCAGCCAGTCATTATTACAAAATATGAACCCAGACAGAGTGATCATGTCTCAGTAATGACTGTAATATTATCCCACTTACAGTACTACATGGCTTACTAAATACATATGCAATCAACTTATCAAAGCCTCTTGTTATAATCCTTATTTTAATGATATACAATATCAGATGTGTGTGTCACAAGTTCTTATAATGTTCATTCCAACCTAGAAAACTATATTTACTGATAAGAAAACTACTCATTATACACTCATGTCATGCATCTGTGACTCAACACATTTTGTTTACAAGATTTCCATAGTGTTTTGTTCTCTGATCCAGGAATAGCATGAGGTGTCCTATCTCTGAATGCGTGTGCACATTGCACCGGATGCTGAATTTTAGCATGCGACAGTGTGTCACTGCTGGCCTTGAGATACGGACAGAGACTTCTCCCACTCATTCACGTACATCTACACGTCTTTTGCAAAGCTTAAAGGGTTAGTCATCATTTATTCACTCTTATGTTGTTCCAAACCCGAAAGATTTTAGTTAATCTTCGAAACACAAATCAAGATATTTTTTATGAAATCCGAGCGATTTCTGTCCCTCCATTGAAATCTGATTCATCCAAAACTCTGATGCTTCAAAACATTAATAAAGAGATTGAAAAGTGAACCCATTTGAATTGAGTGGTTTAACCCAAATGTTCTGAAGAGACATGATCGCTTTATATGATGAACGTATTTAATTGATCCGCTGACGTATATCACTCAAATACTGTAAATGAAGCTCAATAATGCTTGCTTGATGCGTGAAAACAAACCATTTAAATATGTATATACACAAATTAAAATATTTTAATGAAATCTGAGAGCTTTCTTAATTCTCTATTGTTTACAACTACCTCTCTGATGCTTCAAAATGTTCATAAAGAGACCATTTTTACAAGGAGGGGCAGAACAGTGTAGAATAAAGGTAAAATATATGACAAATAATGCATTTTATTTTCAAACGAAGCATGAACGCATGTTACAGTGCACCCCACAAACACAATCAAGCCTTCGAAAGAATGTGTTTTACCACCCCTTTAATAATCAAAGCCCCAAAGTACAGTGTAAAGCAGGGTTTTCCATGTGAATGTAAAAGTTGTTCAATAAAATTCAACATAACATAATCTTCAGTCCCCCAAATACAAAGTGCTGATTTAAGTGGATAAAATGGTCAAGGGTCCATCGATCTGATTTTGTGTAGCAGCTATACTGGATGTATGAACTGGAT
This sequence comes from Romanogobio albipinnatus, assembly GCA_023566225.1. Taxonomy (NCBI): domain Eukaryota; kingdom Metazoa; phylum Chordata; class Actinopteri; order Cypriniformes; family Gobionidae; genus Romanogobio; species Romanogobio albipinnatus. Next base: position 39,715,195 of record CM042255.1, on the reverse strand, counting down.
TTAAGTGGCTCAGCAAATTGGATCATTATGCCAGGCAGGTTTGAGAAAACAGGATTGTAGCTTGCTGCATCATGCATTGTCATTGAGCCTGTGTACTTACTGTACTAAGTCTTTACTTACTACAAGACAAACATAAAGAACCATTTGAAAAGCATTACTAGAAATGTGTTGTCTGAAAAACACAATGTTACCTAAAATATATTAATTTCCACACTCAATCATGCTGATATATCAGTTAAGGCCTTACATGTAAATATGATGCAGTTGTATCATAACTTAAAAGAGGCATTTCATTTGTTTAATTTCAGTTACTCATGAGCTCTGCTGCAGGGCATGCTTCCCCATATGGAACTTTAATAAGATTAAGATGCACTAAAATGACAATGCTAGTCAGTCTGCTCATTCTCCAGCAGAAACCTATTCAACACCCCCTAAACGACCATGGGGGTCTTCAAAAGCGGCACATATGGCTGGCACAAAAGGGTCCCACCCTCATTGCTGTAAGACCCCTGAGGTGTAACGCTAAGTACACTAATAAACAGTAATCCGTAGCTGTCTGCACTACAGTGACACATGCACACCACGCTTATAAGGCTTAGTACAGAAGAATGACTGTGATTGGATTATGAGTCGTAAATCTTTTTGACAGCACACAGACCATGAGCGCTTAACTGCACTGTCACAATGTAATGACCTCAAACTCTACACTGTAAAATCCAACAGTTGTTCTTACTAAGACTTTTTTAGTAAACTTTACTTAATGTCCAATAATTTGTTGACCTTACTTAAAACAAGTAAGTAATCTGAACTATTTGCATGCTATGCCTTCGTTACTTAGAAAACTCAAGTAAACATTACTTGACTGGTTTGAGTACCATTTTGCCAAAGCAAAAAAACAAGCGGGTGGACAGGTGGACGGGCAAAGTGTTTTTGAGGCGGGGCAATTTTTTCTAGACTTATCACTCATTTCCTCCACTTCCTCTCACCATAACTGTGATTAGTGTTCCCTTTGGTTGGACACTTGGAACTTCATTCATATTATAGTAATTAACTTCCTATTAATGCAGCAATGCAACAAGAAATTTATTTCAAAACAAGGGAAGTAATATATATATATGTATATATATATATATGTATATGTATATATGTATATGTATACAAAATATATATATATATATGTATATATGTATGTAATATTTGTCCATTAATGATATAGAACATAACTATTTTTCATGTCAAATAATGACCTTTTAACATTTGTTTTGCTAATATTTATGGCATAACCTTTTAATTGATATAATTGATATGATATGAGTTGATATAATCCCTCTATGTTTGTCACAATATCATTTGACCATGCTTGAGTGTGTCACACACACACTTCAACATTCAGCATGCAAAACACAACAATGGTAACAAGGATTTTTTTTATTTTTTTTATTTTTTTTTTATTATTAATTCAACCTTTACTATTTTACTTGCTGTCATTATTGGGGTTATACTGACAAAAGACAAATAGTAAAATAAAGGCAAAAATAGTAAAACGAAGCATTTAATTTATTCATGCCACAATGCACTCTGGGAGTACACTTCCTCAGATCCCAGATAGAATTAAGTTGACAAAACTTAAACGGTTTAAGTAAGAACAACCTAATGCAATTAAAAAGATAAGTGAAGTAATTAAACAGCGGTATTACTTAAAATTAAAGTATTTAGTCTATTCAACTTAAAATAGTTATTAGAATGACTAATATCTTTAAATAAATTTAACTCAAGTTTATCAAGTAATCATTACTTAAATTTTTTAGGGCAACCACTTTCCTCAAATTTTTTAAGTAAACTCAACTTATCCGGTTTTAGAGTGTACATGATAGTCTTACTTATACATATGAATTGTATCCTTTTAATGCAGTATTAAACGGTTCACCCAAAAATGATAATTATCCCATGATTTACTCACCCTCAAGTCAGGTGTATATGACATTCTTCTTTCAGACATATAATATTGGAGTTATATGAAAAATGTCCTGGCTCTTTCAAGCTTTATAATGGTAGTGAATTGTTGGGTCATTTTTGAAGTCCATAAAAGTGCATCTATCCACCATATAACGGTTCGGCTGGGTTAATAAAGGCATTCTGAAGCAAAGTGGTGCGTTTGTGTAAGAGAAATATCCATATTTAAAACTTTATAGACTAAAATAACTCGCTTCCGTCGGTCAGCGGTACGCCAGTCGACTTGCGCTAAAAGAGTAACCCCTGACGTGATGTATAGAAGCATCGTAAGCTTTGATGCCTCTCGCAGATAGGGCTGGGCAACAAACTCAAGCCCCTCTTCTCTTATATCGAAATCCTCAAACATCTCTCTTAAAAAATTCTCGTTTTAGACTTCTAATTCATGACCGGTGTTTTATTTTGCTCTATCCTCTGCGTCAATATGCATGCGTCAAGGGTTCAAGGGTTACTTTTTCACCATAAGTTGACTTGCGTACTATACATTTTTAAATATGGATATTTTTCTTACAAAAACGCACCACTTCGCTTCATAAGGCCTTTATTAACACCCCGGAGCCGCGTGGAGCAGTTTTGTGATGGACAGATGCACTTTTATAGACTTCAAAAATTACCACTGCCATTATAAAGCTTGGAGGAGCCAGGACATTTTCTCTGATTTTATTAATCTGAAAGAAGAATGTCATATCAACTATAGGATAACTTGAGGGTGACTAAATCATGGGCTAGATTTCGTTTTTGGGTGAACTAACCCTTTAACTACAAAACATCTTTGATTTTACAAGCCACCCTTTTTTCTGTACATGACTTTAAGGTTGTATTTGAAATTAATTAGGAAAATACTTGATTTCAAGATTAATATTAGATAAATACATGATTTTACGATTAAAAACATTTCTATTAATGTTTAAACTCTATTTTGTGCTTTCTGATTTTTCACAAGTAATACATTTATAAGGCATGTTGAAATAATTATAAAAGATAGTAAAGTGATTATATGATCAGTGTAATGTATATTTGCATAATTTGCCCATAATTTCTCTCTCTCTCTCTCTCTCTCTCTCTCTCTCTCTCTCTCTCTCTCTCTCTCTCTCTCTCTCTCTCTCTCTCTCTCTCTCTCTCTCTCTCTCTCTCTCTCTCTCTCTCTCTCTCTCATCACAATATAGTGGCCTTTCGGAGTAAATACTGCAAATTCCCAGCAGAGGGAACTATACAGCACAGTACCACTGTCCACAACCATTGTTTTTTGAAGTAAAAAACAAAAAAATTATTCAAATCACTGTAATTGCTAATAACTTATACACCTCTTGAAACTATAGATTGGATGAATATGTAATAAAAAAAATTTCTTGTCAATGAAAGGATATGAATGTTTTGTGTGAACCTTGTTCTGTATGGAACTGGTCACAGATCAAGTGCAATGCCCCGTCTGCATTATTTACACCTCTGTAATTACTGCGGTCTGAGGCAGTAGACTTTGAAATCTTCCGCCGTAAAATGAAAGTAAAAGGAGAGGGAAATTTAGAACGAAAGAAGTGAGATTGTAGGAAGCTATTCGTCACTTCTAGAACACCTAAGAGGACGTGGTGGTGTAATGAACGAAGTCTCAGAATGAATTTGCATGTTTCTAAAGATCACAGGTAAGACTCTGGTTAAAACTGAACGTTTAGATCATTGTAAAGCCAAGCATGTTTAAGTGAATTTCTCCACTTTACTTTTGTTAAGGTGTTTTAACTTATGTCTTGTGTTCACAGTGCTGTCAAGAAGCCTTGTGTGTTTGAGCCATATATGAAGCATAAAAACATAGGCAAATGTCTAATAATCAGTAATGAGCACTTCCCTGGTGAGTATTATCAGCCTGTATCTCCACTGAACTAGTATAAAGTTGTGCAACCTGCTTACGGTAGACTATTTGGAACTGTTCTTTGATACATATCTGCCCTTTTGAATGTCTAAAATAACTCAGAAGCTGAACCTAATGCTACACTCTTAGAAGAAAAAATTCCATATAAACCTTAAAGGGTTCTGTCAGGCACTTCATATGTAGAACCACCCATCATGGGATCATTTTATAGATTATGTTTTAATTAATTAATTTAGTTTGAATCTATTTTTTAATTATTGTAAGTATACTGTATCAATACAAAGAATTGAGATAACATGTTAAGCATGAACGTATTATATGCAATCATTTAAAGCATTTCTCCTTATAAAAATATTTTTTTTTGGCATAAATATTTCTTTAAAATTGAAAAGAACCTTAGGGTTTTATATTGAACCCCACTGAACCTTTTTTCTAAGAGTATACTGTAACTCTAACCTTAATTTCAACTTGTTAACTTTGTCTCTAACCTTGATTCTTGCTGACCCCAGCTCTTCTGTTTTGAGTTCTAATACCACAGTGACTTACAGTCTTGAGTTTCTATTCATGTGATTTTTTAGCACGTTAGTCCTGATTTGTGGCATTTCTCACAGTATCCGTTCCTGAAAAACAACCCTCATGATTTTTTCTACAACTGTCCTGATCACTCTGTCAGGGTTTATTTTGTGATAATGAATGGTTGATTGTACATTATACCCACTCCATACATGGTTACATATGAAATAAATAATTAGTGATGCGTTTAAATGATTCAATGATCCTGTTTTTTATTTTTATTATTGGGATTGAATCAGTCTAATGAATCACTCACTGACCGAATCAGTGGGTGATATATTCATTTGACTTATTAATTGAAATTTTAAAGGTGCTAAATGTAAGTTTTTGACTGTACTAAAGCATAAAAATACCATAATATTTTTGCAGATATTTAGGAAACATGCTGAGTTCACAAAAATGCTACAGCCAGTTATTTTACTTTGATGTGTTGGAATGTCTGTTTTTGTTTTAGTCTGTGCCATACCACACATTGCCAATTTACCCAATATTTCGACACCCTGGATTGCCAGTAGCCTTGCTGCGATAGTCTGTGTTGCCGGACACAACATCGGTTACTTCCCTTGCCCACCACGGCACCGCCCCCACTGCCGTTTTATAGTAATAAAATAATTTAGTTCAGTTAGAGAACAGATACTACAATTCAAAACTGAACATGTTTGTTCAATACAGTGTGAGCCAAGCGAGAGTCGCAGCACAGACCAGCAGCAGGAGACAGATTTCATTCATCACGAGAGTGAGAAGCTGAATTACAAGATAATTGCGGAAGATTTGGTTTCAAAGCGAAAAATAAAAGCGCCTATTTAACCACTTAAACTCTGTGGACCCTGTACAGGCATCGATTAAAAGGTGGGAAAATTTCCTCACCCTCACATCGCTAATTGCCTGTTGGCAGTAAACAGCATATTGCAGCCATGGAAGGCAGCAAACAAACTGTGTCAGAGTTTGTAGATTCTACCCGACCTAAAAAGCCTCAGCACACATCTAAAAATTTCTATGAACGGAAGCATATTAAAACACAATATCAACTCATCATAGATCAATAAGTCAACACATCAACTTACAGTGTGTAAGTCTCCTCGCCTTAAATTTTCAATTTCAATTGCTCTCACTCCTGTTGTGTATTCTCAATCCGCCAACCAACGTGAGTCTTGAGTCTGAGGAGGAGGAGCTCTCCAATATTTTGAATTTGGCCTGCAGTACCCATTTCAACCGCTAGCTGTCAGTCTTACATACTGCACCTTTAAGGCGGCGCTGCGCAGACCATTCGCTGTATGACATTGTACTGTGAGAGCGATTAGAGAGCAGGCGGCTCTGTATGCTTTCTAATCACTCTCGCGGTACTTTGATGCCATACACCGATCGGTCTGCACAGGTCGGACACACCTATTCTTTTCAGTCATTTTCAACTTTCTCAATAGTTCCAAAAGAATATTGGAATTAAGTGGAATGGGAACCTTACATTGAACCTTATTGAATTCCTTATACATCCATTCCTTGGTTATGCCTTCTTGTTCCAGACTCACCACATTTGGATAGGAAGGGCGGTTCAGTAGATGAACGCTTACTGTCGAGCACGTTCAAGTCCCTTGGTTTTCATGTACAGGTGGAGAAGAACCTGTCAGCTAATGAAATGATTAATGTGCTGAGAAAAGGTACAGTATAACATTATTGTCAGTGTTCAGGATGGGTCATAATGCTTGTATTAAAGGATTAGGTCACTTTAAAATGAGAATTTCCCAAAGATTTACTCACCCTCAAGCCATCCTAGGTGTATATGACTTTCTTCTTTCTGATGAACACAATCAGAGTTATATTAATACATATCCTGACGCTTCCAAGCTTTATAATGGCATTGACGGGGCCCACGAGTTTGAAACTCAAAAAAGTGCATCCATCCATCATAAAAGCACTCGACACGGCTCTGGGGGGTTAATAAAGGCCTTCTGAAGCGAAGCGATGCGTTTGTGTACGAAAATTATCCATATTTAACATGTTATAAAGTCAAATATCTAGCTTTCTAGCTTACAAAAAAGCATATATGACGTTGGACGTAGTGTAGGGGAGAGTGGGGTGATTTGTGCCAGGGGGGAAGTAGTTCCACCCATTGTTTCAGGAAAACCATAGAAGAAATTGGTCATGTGACCACATCATTTTGAAAAGCCATCCATTTTACTCATCCTCTAAAGAAGAGAGACACATGGCATGAGAGGTTAGCACATTTTAGCTCCAATTTTTTTTTTTCCCCTTTCAAAGTAAAATTTCTATGATCAAGGTTTTTTGATTGTAGTGTCTAAACAATTATAGACAAACATTTCACACATGTTTTAGTGCTTTAGCAGGCTACACAATGAGTCTATACAGTTAACATAATGTTAGCTCTTAACTGCTGGATCATGCTAGTTTTTCAAACTTCTGGGTCTGGGGTGATTTGTGCCAAAGGGCCTGGGTTAAGTTGTGCCAAAGTTATAAGAAGTCTTTGGATGGAAAGCCCATCTTTACATTTAAAGAAAGCGATGAAGGAGTCATCCCTAGAGGTGATGTGCTCAAGAAACTACCCATACCCCAAAAACTTGGTGGTACAGCCAGAAGAGGGCAGAAGTTTATATTCCCCTGCAGCACTGACAAGTGTAAGTAGTAAGGCCAGATCCAGACCACCTAGATCTACATACCCACAGGGGATAATCTGGAGAAGTGAGGAGATGGGCATGCCTCATCAGTGTTTGACTCACCTGCCATTTGTTTAATTTAGCTAACACTGATTTCAGTTTTGTTAATAAAGAGAAATTGTATTCCGTTTTTAAAGGTCCCATTCTTCGTGATCCCACTGTTCAAACTTTAGTTAGTGTGTAATGTTGCTGTTAGAGCATAAATAATACCTGAAAAATTATAAAGCTCAAAGTTCAATGCCAAGCGAAATATTTTATTTAACAGAAGTTCCCTTTCAAAGCCTACAGCGAACGGCCGGTTTGGACTACATCCTGGTACTTCCTTCATTAATTACGTCAGTCAGTAGAAGAGAAGAACAGACTAACCTCCGCCCACAGGAATTCGCGAAAAAGGGAGCGTGGTCTTGTTGCTGTCCCACGTGGAGAAGAGGACGGTCGCGTGGAGAAAAGGAAGTGCTGCGTTTCAGTGTGTTTGTCGCCATGTCGTCGAGACGCTGTTATTTTCATCCCGGAGTCAAATCACCTTTGTTTGGCTTTCCCAGGGACGCTGTAGAGATCATTAAGCGCATACATCTCCCGTTAAGAGGCGTGAACTTTCCATGCAAGTTACGTGCGCTAAGCTGCTGTCGAATCACAACACAGGAACCGTGCCACGTTCGCTAAGCTGCGGTCAAATCACAACACGGGAACCGTGCCACGTTCGCTAAGCTGCGGTCAAATCACAACACGGGAACCGTGCCACGTTCGCTAAGCTGCGGTCAAATCACAATACGGGAACCGTGCCACGTTCGCTAAGCTGCGGTCAAATCACAACAAGGGAACCGCTGGCACAATCAGAACTCGTTACATATTTCTGAAGGAGGGACTTCATAGAACAAGGAACTCATCAGCCCGTTTTTAGGACAGTGAAAACAGCGGTATACAAATAAGTAAATTGTGTGAAAAATACTGTGTTTTTTTACACGCGAAACATGAACACATGTTATATTGCACACTGTAAACACAATCAAAGCTTCAAAAAAACACGAAGAACGCGACCTTTAAGAGGCCTGAGTCACAATAGGATGAGCCTCACTTTATTCTTATATGTTACATAATTGAGAGGCAGCTTTCTATGTATGTCAACAGGCATTTATTGCCAAAGCCTTTTTGTCTGAAATGATTTCACAATTATCATATATTGTGTATTTATGTTTTTTGTGTTTTCCCAAAAACTACAAAATATGACTTATTCCAACAGTTTAATAGTGACAATATCTAAATAAACCTTAAATGAGTAATTTTGTATTGAATTTGTATTGCTTTCATAAAGTATTACAGTTCATAACATTAAAATGTTATGTTTTACTTCAGAAATCACTGGCACAATTTACCCCAATGTATTCTCCCCAAAGGCACAACTTACCCCTCACCAGGGGCAAGTTGTGCCACGAGACCCAAAAGCTTTTTTTCCCAAAAACGATATTTCTGAAACAATTTATTTCAGATCCAAAGTTATTGTTCTCAGGGATGCACCACATCCTGAAATATATGTACATTCTTAAGTTGAAGACATTACTGTCATGGCCTCACTTTAAAGTCACTTTGAGTAAAAACTGGCACAACTCACCCCCCTTTCCCCTAAGTGTTTTGAACTGCAAGAGGCAGTACACCTTTCACCGTAAGTTGAATATGGAAGGCGGTCTGGCGGCAGCTAGATATTTTTCTTGTTACGTGTTAAATATGGATATTTTTCTTACACAAACACATCGCTTCGCTTCAGAAGGCCTTTATTAACCCCCCGGAGCCGTGTGGAGTATGTTTATGATGGATGGATGCACTTTTTTGAGCTTCAAACTCGCGGGCCCAGTCACTGCTATTATAATGCTTGGAAGCGTCAGGATATTTATTAATATGACTCAGATATTCATCAGAAAGAAGAAAGTCATATACACCTAGGATGGCTTGAGGGTGAGTAAATCTTGGGTTACTTTTAATTTCAAAATGAACTAATCCTTTAATTTATAAATGTGCCCCAGTATCCAAGGAGAACCACACAGACAATTCCTGCTTTGTGTGTGTATTGATGAGCCACGGAGAGGAAGGAACAATCCTTGGGTCGGATGAGTGCTGGATCCCTGTCAAAACTCTGACCTCTCTCATGACTTCTGACCTGTGCCCTAGTCTGCGGGACAAGCCGAAACTCTTCTTCCTACAGGTAACAGCCACCTGCAAAAATGAGAGATAACATTTGGACTGTGGTTAACTCATTTGTTTCTGGTTTGGTTCCATATTCAGGCCTGCAGGGGACTGGAATTTGACGCTGGTGTCGAGGCAGACAGTGAAGAAGCACCGGGGGAATTTTTGGGAATATCAGACGTTCCCGAGGTGGATTTTCTCTGCTGTTATTCCACAGTGGAAGGTTTGCATTGCACTGACAGACAGTGGCATGGTTACGTGGTTTTATTGAATTTTTATACACTTCACACAAATGCATTTGAAAACATATTTGTTTCTCTACAGGATACTACGCGTGGAGAAATCCAGAAACAGGCTCTGTATTTATCAGTGAACTTTGCGAGATGTTGAAGGACTGTCATCTAGAGATTATTCAGATTCTCACAAGAGTAAACCATCGTGTGGCTTATCACTTCCAGTCTTACACCACAGACCTGGATACACATAAGAAGAGACAAATGCCGTGCTTTGCCTCCAGACTGACCAAGGATTTTTACCTTCATGTGGCAGACAAGAAAAAGAAATAAAAAAATCAGTCAGTCAGTGATGTGGTTTGGAAGGAGAGGCAGCAATTTATTAATATGTTAGTCCTCATATGCAAATACACTTCATTCTCAAATATATATGTTAATTAAACTAGATGGCAGATCTGTAAAACATTAAACAATTAAATACTTCAGGTACTTCATCCATTTGTTCATTTTTTCTTTTTTATGTCCAAATAAAAATGGGTTCAAACCATAGACTGTAAAAAAAAATATGGACGTAGTGTCCGGGATGTCACCGATAGGATTCTGAAGAGCAGTTTTGAAGCATAAAGTAGGGTCGAGCTGTCACTCCCGGATAACAAAAAATGGGCAAAGAGGCGGGACGTGGGTGGAGCTGAGGTAACGTGATGACTAACAGACAGCAGACAAACAGCTCAAAGTGGTCACGCCCTTAATTATGCAGAATTTTAAGGCTTTATATAATGTAAATGAATGAGTTATACAAAAATTCACCCCCCTCACAGTTGTCATGAAGGGTAAAATGAGATATATAGACCAAAACCACAATTTGTACCAGGCTGTAAACATGCTTTCTTCTGCTGCAAAGTTGGGCATTTTAACATGGAGCTCAATGAGATTCTGCCCCCTTTTGGAGCCTGTCCCTAGCGGCCTGTCGAGGAATTGCAGTTTAAGTCACTTCCGTATTGGCTTCAAGAGAAACCGCTTGGTGCAAACCAAAAAGATAACATTATTCATAAGAGGCAAGTCTTGCAACTATGAAGATCTGTAGATGACAGATTCTAGATTAACGTATATTTCTCTCTATTTTTGGATTATTCATAGTGTTTAAAATATAATTAGAGTATTTTTTCAGTTAAAGATTGAAAAGTCTAGCTCTGGGACAAGGGTGAAACCATGAACGTAGTGTTCCCACCTTGTCGGCAAATGTTATTTACAGTACACTAACTCCACTCACTGACGTCTGGTTGGGACAGTCAAAATTACAGAAGACACTGGATTGTTTACAGTAGCAATAGTTTAAAGGTAGGGCATGTGGCATGAAATTTTGACACAAATTGTCTTTTGCAGAACTCGCTCTACTCCCTTTTCCCATCACATATCAGATCAGAAAGGCATTTATTTTCAATAAAAATGAAGAAAATATATCCGAAAAAAAAGTATCTAACATGTGTTTAATAATAAAGTGTTTATTGGTTAGGGGTAGGCTTAAACCCAATTTATACTTATGTGTCGAGTGTACGCCGTAGCTATACGTCGTAGACTGTGTGTTGCATGTGTACCCTACGACGTACCCTGCACTGTCAGAAAAAAAGGTACAGTGCTGTCACTGGGGCGGTACCCTAAGGTACAAAAGTGTAAAGGTACATCTTTGTACCTTACTCACCCCTAAATGGTACATATTAGCAGAGGTGGACAAAGTACACAACTCTTTTACTTGAGTAAAAGTAAAAGTACTACAGGTCAAATATTACTCCGTTACAAGTGAAAGTTCTAAAAACAGATTTTTACTTAAGTAAAAGTACAGAAGTATTTGTTTTTAAAAGTACTTAAGTATCAAAAGTAAATTTCCTTTTTGATGTCAATGCATTATTTTATTATTGTTGCATTGTTGTATAAATGCACTCTATGCCATCATGGTGGTTTAAGCCAGTCAGTGATGCTCCATCCGACATGCTAGCATACGACTGCCTTAAACTCATTTCTTTACATTTGTATAGAGCGTTGTAACTTTTATAGAAGTATTGGAAGTTTCAATTTCTTGTATAAAAGTTATAAAGCTCTTTACAAAGCTGCTGTCACTTTAAGGCTGAATGCATGGACCCTATACTCTGATACGCATACGATATTCTCCCAACTGTTTACTCTTCTCTTTCTCTCAGACATTTACATTTTTGAACATTTTATGAGACAGGCATCAAAGTGTATGCCAACTAAACTAATCTTTAATCTTTTGAGAAAACTGAAACATACTTTTTAAGTATAGCCATGGGTGCATACACGGTGCCAAGGAACCGTCTTCTTACATTTTGCTATAAACTGATCAGGGTTCAAAAAATGTTGGGAAACTTCACATGACCCTATACAAGAGTGATTACTGATAGGCTGTCTGCAAAAAAACAACAACAAAAAAACTTTTAAAGAAGAAAAAAATCATCCACTGACTTTTAAAGCTGCTACAGAAATGACTTTCAACTTTGAGGACCTCGCTAGAAATGTAATGGAGTAAAAAGTACGATATTTGTCTTTCAAATGTAGTGAAATTAAAGTAAAAGTATCCCTAAAAAATAATACTCCAGTAAAGTACAGATACTCAAAAAGTGTACTTAAGTACAGTACTCAAGTAAATGTACTTAGTTACTGTCCACCTCTGCATATTAGTACCTTAAAAGGTACATATAAGTACTTTAAGAGTGCATATTAGTACCTTAAAGGTACATATAAGTACTTTAAGAGTGCATATTAGTACCTTAAAGGTACATATAAGTACCTTTTCGGTTTTGTACCTTAGGGTACCGCCCCAGTGACAGCACTGCACCTTTTTTTCTGACAGTGTGACGTGCACCTCTCCAAAAATGTAACAACGCGTCAATTCAATGCGGACGGCAAGCGCTGTGATTGGTCTGCCAGAACCCCTCCATCAGGGGTACATATGCTCCCTCTGTATGTGTAACTGCATGTTGACGTGGACAATGACGCAGACGTATACATGAAAATCGACGCATAGCCCATGGCGTAGAGGCTATGGCGCAGGTCCGACGCAGAAGTATAAATCAGCCTTTAGGGAGGGCTTTTTTGTCCCAATAATCTTGAATTTCCCTAAAGGAATGAATTAAGTATTCATCAATCGATAAGGTGGCATCCATTAAATATTTGTAATAAATATAATCATTTACACTCTATGCTAATATTGCATACTGTTTAATGTACAACAGCACTGAGGTGCAAATAGTTTCTGCCACTATTTGTAAGAATAAATACCATCTAACTATTACACTTATTGCAAAGAAAATACTGCTATTTTTACATATTGCAAATATAATCAATTGCTACTTGCACTTTGTAAATTGTAGCCATCGCTATTTGTCCATAGTGTAAATAAAGATATTTGTACATAGTGTATAAAGATCTATAGCTAAGAAATACAATGAAATCTATACATAAAAGGCATTTGATTTGCATAGTAAAAATAAAGAATAATGTTTTATGGGACCTTGATAGCAAAATAAAAAAGGCCTGTTAGCTTTAGATGAAATCAAACCCTAGCTGGCACATAAAAGTGTCCGCACTGAAGAAAGAAGCACCCATATGTCTTTTAGTTGGAATAACTGAAAGTGAAAGACAACTTTCGATTAAGGGTCAAGTAAAGTAGAATTATTGACACTTGATGATCGCCTGATAAAAACCCATTAAGGAGCCATAAAATAATATAAGGAGTGTACATGATAACCATGGTCATAGTAGTTAGAATTAGAACAACTGAATGGAGAGGAAAAAGATGGGATGTGCCAACATGTAATAGAAGTAAAGCTTAATCAAGGAGAACCTCCAAGTTATAATCAGAACCCTAAAAGTTGCCATTCCCGCAATAACAAATCACACCACTCTATATCTGAGAGGTTTGAACTTTAGAAAGGTTACAGGATAAACCACTGCCAGGTAACGCTCAACACACATCAGACACTGAACAAAACTGACAATACATTTTCCTACTGTTGATATACCTTTCAGAGAATATTTATGGTACCACACAGCCTACCACCTGTATGGAAAACAAAGTGCAAGGTAATTGTTCAGAAAACAAACAACATTTGACATTCATCATTCCCCATCATCACCATTTTTGCATTTCTGTTTGATTTATAAATTAAATAAAAGCAAACTATGAGTTTTTTTTGCTATTAAAGTATATTGCTGGTTAATATATATTAATAAAGAGGACAATGAGACCTAAAGCATTTGGTGTCAGGTAGACAAAGCATCCCTAAGAAAATATGTTACTAAATTAAAATACTGTATAATTCTGCAGTAAACATTTTACCTAATGAATCAATACAAATGAAACAAGAATGTTTTTTTTCTTTCTTGCACTATAGATTACAAGCTGAACCAGGTGTTTATGAATCATAATTTCTGAAAGATCTGGTTTCAATTGATAACAGGTTAATCTTAAGTTCTTCATTTATTCATGCATTTGTGTCCTAAAGCAGGTGTTTTCTAATTTTTGGAAAAACAATGATAACCCCCCTTGCGAGGAATCCCTTTAACATAAAAGCGATGTATTAAGATCCATTATACTGTTTGAAAAAAATACATATTTGCTATACATTAAATAATAGGCTCTTATATTGTCATAGTATTATGGCAAAAACATATTTATTCCATTGCAGATTTGTTTTTAATTTTTTATTATTACACTAGGACTGTGGTAAGCCTTTGGAAGCAGAATGTAAATGCTAACTTTAACCTTTTTGTCCTCTGAAACAAATACAAATAAAATAAAAATAGACAAAATAATGTTCAACAGGAGAAATGGTATAAAATAAAATTTTATTGAGTAAGGTAAGTTACATTTAAGTTTGGTAACTTATTTAGTGATGGCTCTTACAATAACATTTATGAACATGAGCAAAATACAAACAGAGACATATTCACACACAAACACATTTTCATAATCAGAATCTTTATAGCAGATTTGTGGAAATCAGAACTGAAGGCAATTCTTGGACTACACAAACATGAACATGTTATTACACTCTTTACAAAAATGTAGTCATAAATGACTATCAACTATTGTTCTCATGAAATGCGTATATATAGCATTTATCTTAAGATTTATACGCCAAAATTAGTTTGGATATGATACACATTGTCACCTCATAGGTTTAGAGGATGTAGGGTACATGCATAAAAACTGCGTAACATATGCATGTTATAAACTCATTTTGGCGTATAAATTGCACAATAAATACAATTTGTGCTATAGATACGCATTGTCATGAGATCAGGCTGATTGAGGCCTACAAAAGGGCAGTTTGCCAACCCTGTGAATGAAGAGAAGCGGCTGCACAAAACCAGACAGAAAGAAACATGTAAGAGTCATTGATTCCAGTTCCTGGCTAGCAGGAATTGACAGAATATACTGAAACGCTGTGATTGAACTGGGAACGTAAGCGATTACTAAACTCAAAGTAGTTATTAGAATGAGGTGAAACGCTCTTCTCTTCATGAGGTTTTCCTCCTCTCGCTCTCTTGCCTTCTCTCCAGGTCTGGGCTGCTTCAGAGCTCTGAGAACAGCCACACAGCAGAACAGGTTTATGGAGAGGAAGATTACAAAGTGTGAAAGGTACAGGCATTTAAAAATACTTATAAAACATGGGTTTACAAGTTCCAGGCACAACACACAATAGATAGTGATCATCATCCAGGTAACAACAGAGCATGCGACTTTATATCTGGGAGGTTTGTACTTCAGAAAGATTACAGGATGAACCACTGCCAGGTAACGCTCAACACACATCAGACACTGAAACAGAGGACGACCGGTGATGACAAATCCTGATAAAAACATCATAACAACCCATAGCCTTGGAAATAAATTGCCAAGCACAGCGTTCAGTGAGCGCAGATAAAACATAATCTCACAAACAGAGATGTTCAGAATGAAGAATTCAGATGAAATTCCTCTTCCTGTCCCTGTGACAATGAGCCACAGAATATAGAAGTGTGCAGGAAGACCAAACAGGAGACTGATGACATGTACTACAACATCATAGGGTGAAATGTAATAATATCTGTACAAATCGGTTATGTTACATGCCCCATTTGTTGGAAGTGTTTCATTTGAGATGTTCATCGTGTAACTGTCTTTGCATTCACCTGAAAAAAAAAAAAAGAAGAAGTAAAAAAATCTGACTTTAATCTGCAGAAAACAAAATATTCTAGAATGTAAAAACACATTCATCAAACCTTAATTTAAATTTAATGACAAAATGACAAACATCTTGACCCAGCATCTGATATTAAGGTTTCATTAATTACAATATATTAGTTAAGCATTAGTTTGATTATATTATATTATATTATATTATCATATTATAATTTTATTATTCACATATATATATACATCCAGGCAATTCAGCATTTAATCATTTTAAATCTTAAGATATGTATTGATTTCACAATTTTTGTTTGTAAATGTTGTAATTATAAAAAAAATGTTTTGAAGAAAAATAGTTGGTTACCGGAATAGTAATAGCCAAATCTCTCCACTCTCAAATAAAATTCCTGCCTGTCTGGTGATCAGTGCAGTTCTCACTCTAAATCTACAACATTGCATATGCTATTTTTATGACTTGATTTTTATTTTTATGATTTGAATATGTGTATAGTGATTAATGAGTGTTAACATCATAAATCATAGAACTGTGAACATAAAACTATTTATGCTGTGATCACGTGACTTTGGAAAATGGCATAAGGATAAGTTTAGCTTTATAGAGATATGTTTTACAGTAAAAAGTCTGTTAAAGTGACTGAATTGTGGGCAGAATTTTGAGGCAAATAAGTACCTGCTAAATACTGCATATCTAAACTTCATATTATTCACTAGGTAATCATTGATTTGTAAATGTTTAAATATTCATATTTGAAAATACCTGATAAAGATGTCATTATATCACATCTCTCGCCTCCGTATTTATGTGTTTTAGTCCTTGTTCTAGTTCCTCTTTAGCCTAGAAATCTAGACGCACCCTAGCGGCAGCAAATCTAATCTGCCGCGAGTGTAGTCTAGCAACTTTCGGTAGACCTGCGATCTGGAAAAAACAAACTCTGGTCAGGCCAATCACATCGTGTATAGAGTCGGTGGGCGGGCTTAACATAATGACGGCACATCACAGAGGTTCTACGTGCTGCTACTTGTAAACAAAGAAGCTGGTGAACAGCGGTCTTTCGAATCGGCTTTGGCTGCGACTCTGGAAGACTTGGAGTTAAGGTTTTCTTTGAGAAAAAGACAAAGAACGGCACTGAAGTCATTCTTAAGAAAAGAAGATGTGTTCAGAGTTTTGCCGACCGGATACTAAGTTGAATAGTTTAATCTATGAACTAACGTTAGCTCTGTTTCACCTTCTTCTTTGCTCTGGTTGGTTGTGGCTCTCATGGCGCTATCCAATTGCGTGTAGAGGGAATTTGAAAGACAACTGTTTATCCCGCCCCTCAGATTGAGCCCTGCTAATGGTGAGTTTCCAGACCCAACATCTTGGTGTGGGTCTGGCTTGTCAGGCTAGTTTCTCTTGTCTCCAGCGGTGGGAAAAAATTACATTCAAGCGATCATCACTTTGCTCAACTCATTTCGTAAGGCAGAGCACTTGAAGTGAAAGTTTCATGGTGTTACTGTTTCATATGTGGCTGTTTGATACACTCTACGGAAAGCCAATGCCACTTAATTTTTGATAGAAATGTTATACTGACAGCTTATTTTATTATATCTTCTTAAATTGTATTTGGGTCCTACGCAATATGAAAGTTAGAAGAAGTCTGTATTCCGAGAGTGGGGGGTGTAACGTAATGACTCAGACAGATGGAATATAAGCAACAGTATGTTTTATTGCAGCACAGTAGAAACAACAGAAGCAGGTGAGTGAGTT
Organism: Romanogobio albipinnatus; assembly: GCA_023566225.1. Taxonomy (NCBI): domain Eukaryota; kingdom Metazoa; phylum Chordata; class Actinopteri; order Cypriniformes; family Gobionidae; genus Romanogobio; species Romanogobio albipinnatus. Next base: position 39,697,707 of record CM042255.1, on the reverse strand, counting down.
GTCAAGAGCAGAGTTCAATGGAGATAAGATGGTAACTTCACTGTCTTTACAGATGAGGAGGAGATTGAGGACTTCTGAGTAGGTAAGTAACACACAGGGATACACACACGAGGAGAAGACGGAGGAGACTTAAGGTCCTTTCACACTGGACACGATTTTGACGTGCAAATAATTCACTCTATGGTTTTCTTTTTTGATCAGCTGTTTGTGTAATGAGTGCTTCCACACCGAACGCAAATGTGCTGTGGCGAAAAAACGACGTTTATTTTTTTAGATTCTATGTCATTTTTTTAAACTCTCGTAGCGACAGAAAAGGCTTCAACCAATCACATACAAGGAAACAAAGGTCACGAAATGTCCAGGTGATGTCACTAGCTATTCAATCAACATTAACCTTTGCCAGGTATCGCAGTTCTCATGAGATTTACAGCTGTAGTTGTAGTTACAGCTGTACAGATGCAGCTGTGTTTGCCCACTGTAGGCTACAGATTATGATAACATAACCTTTTGAGTTAAAACCATAGACTGTAAAAGAAATATGGACGTAGTGTCCGTGACGTCACCTATAGGATTCTGAAGAGCAGTTTTGAAGCACCCCCCTCACAGTTGTCATGAAGGGCAAAATTAGCCGTATAGACCAAAATAACAATTTCTACCAGGCTGTAAACGTGTGTTTTTCTGCTGTAAAGTTGGGCATTTTAACATGGGGCTCAATGAGATTCTGCTCCCTTCTGGAGCCTGTGGCCAGTCCATGAACTGCAGTTTAAGTCACTTCCGTATTGGCTTCAAGAGAAACTGCGGGAGGTTGCCGCTTTGTTAAAACTCGTTGATTTGTTTTTTTTCTAAACCTTGTGTCCGTGACTATGGAAAGTGAATGTATTTCCGTCAACATCTGTGGCACTTAAATGTTTACATTGTGACTCAACTGGAAACATAGCAGCTCCGGATCGATTGGTTCCTGAAGTTTGTGGTTTGTCTCGCCAGATGCGGTGCTACTGTCTCTGGAGGAGCTCCTCAAATTGTCCCAAGGACATTCGAAAGTAAGTGCGGAACTGGCCATGATAAAGTTTTAGCTCCTGTACAAGATTAGCATACTCCCCTTCAGACTCTCTGTTCTTTTAAGACGGCCTTTTAAAGAAAATGAAAAGCTTGTCTTCACTGGATGATAAGGTGTCCATGTTTTCTCAGCTGTCGTCACAAATGTTTTGGAATGTTGGAGCTCTGAAATGTCACAGACATTGCAAATTCATGTCGCGGCTAATGTGAATGGTTTTGATGCGAACGATTCACTCATGAAATATTCGCTTTTCTGCTTCGCTTTTTCGTTACGTGTCCGGTGTGAAAGGGCCTTTAGAGAACAGGAACTTGGAGATAACATAGATGTATGGTTGCTGTAACTTGGAGGACAGGTAAGCAGTCTTAACTCAAAATGAGACCAGACAAATATGAGGCTTGAGGTGTGTGCTTAAATAGAGTGACTGCTAGTTGGCTTGTCTGGAATCAGGTGTGTGTGATTCATTTGAAACAGGTGTCGGTGATTGCTGAAGGATTGCAGGTGAATAGAAGAATGGATGATGGGAAATGTAGTGCCTGAGCTGGTGACTGTAACAGTACTCTCCCCTCTCAGAAGGTGGAACCCAAAAGGAATCCCACCGGGGAGGGAGGGAGGGCGGGCTTCCTGGAGTCTTGGCAGGTAACATGGGTGGTGCTGGTAGGCTAAGGCCCTGTCCCAAATGGCACCCTAAACCCTCACGGTCTTCCTCTGAGTCCGCACTTTCACCACGTAATGCCGCTTTGACTGCCAGGAAGAAGTCCGCTGCATTGCTTGCACAAGTGCGGGCTCAGTAGAAGTGTGCATCAAGGGCGCATATCGACCTCAAAGGGGGTGCTCACGAGCACCCTTCTGAGACCTTCTGAGACCCTATGGTCTCGTGGACTTAACGGACACGCGCACGCAGCAGCCATTGTAAGTCCACAAGACCGGAAGTGGACATGAAGTGTGCCATTTGGGACAGGGCCTAAGAAGCCTCCAGGGTTGATTCAGTTCCGTGGTGGGAGGAGTCGAAGCTGGACATTGGGTCTGTGCAGAGGACTTGTCTGGTTCTCGTGGTCTTCGCTGAGGATCTGTACCGATGGCTGTCTAGAACGAGGTCTTCACAGGGGGTCTGTCTCTAGGGCTCGTCTAGTTGTCATGGTCTCCACTGACATATTGTGGTCTTCACTAGGTGCAGTTCCTCCATCTGGTCTGGATATGGATCAGCTCCGGCTGACTATGGTAACCTCAGGATAAGGATGAAACAAAACTAATATAAGTGTAGATGCCATTCCATTTATGATGTAACAAGTACATTGAGTGTTTTAGGAAGTCTTGTGCAGCCTAATAATCCTTTAATAGATTTGAATTATAGAAATGTGATAGTGTGTTATTTTTCAGTGTGCCGTGAACAAGTAATCATATATTATTTTGTGCTTTGTGAATATAGTCTTTCTTTACTATTAAACTGTGAGGAGATATAGGCACAGTAGTATACAGCTTTGTCACTGAAATTAATGAACCACAACCAAACCAAAAATATGAGATAATTTTTATTTATATATTTTTTGCATCTAAAGATATACATGATATGTCTTAATTACACAACATTATCAGAACACTATATCTCTTTATAAAATAAATGTCAGATTAATAAGTGAGCACACTGTTAGAAAAAGGGTTCAGTGGGATTCTATATAAGTGGAAGTGAAATATGAAGGCCAACACAATTTGTCCTCTGTATTTAACCCATCCAAGTTACACACACAATAGGAGCAGTGAGTAGTGAACACGCACACACACACATACATGGAGCAGGGGGCATCCATTCACTGTGGCACCTAGGGAGCGAATGGGGCTAGGTACCTTTCTTAAGGGCACCTCAATCATTGAGAATTCAACCCGCAACCTTTGGGTTAACAGTCTGACTCTCTAACCATTAGGCCACGACTGCACACAAACAGGGACTTGAACCCTGGACTCTCAAATTGAGAACGCCCATATCCTGTGGCATAGGCACTGCTGGGATATGAACCCAGAAGTAAAACCTAGGGTTCTTGACTTCATTTTAAACAACCTTTTATGCCAAAAAGGTTCTATATAAGGAGACATTTATCTCAAATGATTGTATAATACTTTCATGTCTTTTTTTATAGTGATGGTTTGTTTATGAGCTGCCTAATCCATAAAAAAAATATTAAAAACGATTTGATTTATTTTACTAAATCTATTATGGTAACTATAAAGTTATATATATAACCTTTTCTTCTAAAAGTTATATTTAAATATATTAAATATACAGTCGTTATATAATTAAATATAACATCTATCTTTCTATCTAGTACATATATATCTATATATATATGTCTGTTCATTCCTGTTGGTGAAAACATTTTCATGCCATTAGGGAAGATTGACATTTATGGTCGCTCCATGGAAATCAGAGTGTAGGACTTTTGTTTTTTTGAAAAGAACAAACAATGAACATGACATGACATCTGTTACCCACCAACCACTTTTTATGCAGTTCTGTTTAAATAGTAAGTCAATAAATGACAAGGGTTATGTTAGAGACCTACAGAAGGGCAATTTGCCAACTCTGTGAATGTAGAGAAAAGGTTGCACAAAACCAGGCAGCAAGAAAGAAGTGCGACTAAATGAATCTAGTTCTGGAATTTTCTGCAATGACAGAATATAATGCAAAGCCACAAATGAGCTCGGAACATGCATGATTACTAAAGTCCCAGTAATGACTAGAATGAGATGAAAAGCTCTTCTCTTCATGTGGTTTTCCTCCTTTCGCTCTCTCCCTCTCTCTCCTGGTCCTGACTGCTTCAGAGCTCTGAGAACAGCCACACAGCAGAACAGGTTTATGGAGATGAAGAATAAGAACTGTATTATGTAAAAGTATGCATACGTTAGCTCAAAACAGTTGCGTGTAAGCAGAGTAAACACACAATACAGAGCAATCATTAGCCAGGTCAAAATGGAACATGCAACTTTATATCTGAGAGGTTTGAACTTCAGAAAGATTACAGGATGAACCACTGCCAGGTAACGCTCAACACAGATCAGACAATAAAAGAAACGACCGGTTATGGCACATCCTGATAAAAACATCACAAAGTTCCAGAGTCTTGGAAATATACCGAGCATTGAAGCAGACAATGAGCGCAGACATATAATAATCTCACAAACGGAGATGTTCAGAGTGAAGAATTCAGATGCAATTCCTGTTCCCCGTCCTGTGACAATGAGCCACACGATGTAGGAGTGTGTAGGAAGACCAAACAGGAATTGGATGACATTTATTACAGAATCATAGGGCAGCAATTTTGCTCTCTGCATACTGGTCGTGTTACATGCTAGAGTTTTTCCAGTTTCCATCGAGATGTTCATCGTGTGTCTGACTGCGTTTGAACCTGCACAAAATATACATTTGGACAATCAAGAAGAGTCACAGTCAAGTTCATCAAACCTTTTGGTTCATATTCATGTAATGTGGTGAAAAACTGCATTACTATTCCGGCAGTATTGCTGAAAGGATTTAATCATATACTGTACAGCAGATGCATATCAGCAAACCATATCTTTTTTTCTGAATGCGTTTTGACCACTTATTCTCACAATGTACATTGCTATTGTTTGTAAAAAAAAAAAAACATGTCTGATGCACAAAGTTGTATAATAACGCAAACCAACAATGGGTTAGTACAATGTGTATCTTGGGAATGCAAGTTAGCAATAAAACACAATTAACATCGACAACAGACTTGCCGTAAAGTAGGATTATGCACATTAAAATATACCCTGATCGAGCTGTTTAAACCTCATCTCTTGTGAATATCACCATGTTCAATAAATAATAAGCAAACATTTTAATTTTAGAGTCTTTCCTATTACCATTATAACACGAGCATTTAAAAAACATAGTCAGGATTATGCTATTACCACCTTGTGATCAGATATAATAAACAGCATCTACACACATAAGACATCAGTCAAAACATTAATTCGTCAAAAGAGTTATAGGTATACCTGAGTTTTGATGATCAAATTTTCAGACTCTGCCTTGTAAGATGAACAATGCAGTTCTGACGATTCCACAGTGCTGAATATGTTGTCAATGAATGCAGCAAGAATAGGCAAATATTATGCATGTCCGCAATGTAAAGCACTGAGAGACCACAGATGATTAAAGATGAAAGATTTGTAAGTATTTTTCCCAAATTAGTTTTAATAGTGTAGCGATCGGGAGAGGACAAGGACACAAATTACACAAAAAAAATGAATATATAAATGCAGTGCTAAAACACCTGACTTTTATAAACCGACTACGTCACCCCGGGCTTAATATCAGGGAAACGCCCTAATCAAACTAGGAGTGCACAAGGCTCACAGGCTCATATCGGTTGTAGTCAAACACAAGACATAGGTGGGGTATTCAAATAGTAAAATCAACTTTATTAATTAAAATGATTCAAAGAGAAAATAACAACAACAAAAAACAACAGCCATCAACAACAAGAGGGATAATCAAAATAGGACACTTCCCTCTTAAAGAAATTGGGTTTGGCAGTCAAAATCACTCACACCGAGGGGCCTCGCTATTCTCCTTTAGAAAAGAACACAGCAAACACAATGCATAAATGTAAATGTACAGCATTAGGACAATGCAGACCAGATGTCTTTGAATCATACTGGGCCACGAAGGGCACACTTGGGCCCATAAAAAAAGAGAACTGAACGCACAAAGGACAAAACAGTCACATCCAAAAATAAATACACAAATGAAGGAAAACTTAATTCAAAAATAAAGTGAACAGTGATGACTAAGAATAATGAGCATCAAAAGCCACACAAAATACAGGTCATTTTTATTCTGGGTGACCAATATCAAAACTAGTTCTCGTGGAATAGAAAACACAGATAGTGGGGTCGTTGAAGAGACGTCGCAGTGACGCTAGTCATTAGGCTATATAGCCGATCAGCACAGCTGTGCCCAGAATTGTGCTCTCGCAGCAGTGTATCTCCGTAACATCCGATTTAATCGTCCAGTAAACAGCAGTGATGACGAAAAACCCACCATAACCTTAACCAGGCATACGGAACACACCTCAGACCGCAGGTTATTAATCACCACGAACCTCATCTGCTTCACCAGAAGAAGTTCGCACAACAACGAGCTCCGCTGAGGGTATGCCGATTAATTCCTCGGTCCACTCTCAAGCCCTTGAGCAACGTGCCGGAAAGTTAAGAACATCATGAATAATGCCCTACCAGGTGACACGCACCAAACACATTTATAGCCCTTGTGACTAGAGCTAAACCACCATCCTGCCGAGCGGTTATAGGCGGAGTGATCGCCTACTGCCACAATAGTAAGGCCTATTTTCGCACCCTGATCGCGAGAGTGGGTTTATAGTCTGAATCTCTAACCATTAGGCCACGACTGTGCACAAAGTGACTGCCCTTCGCCCAAACAGGGACTTGAACCCTGGACCCTCAAAAACAGCACGCCCATATCCTGTGGCATAGGCACACGTAGCAGTGAGCAGACATTCACTGCGGCACCTGGGGAGCGATTGGGGGTTAGGTACATTTCTTAAAGGATTAGTTCACCCCAAAATTAAAATTTACTCACCCCAATGACATCCAAGATGTTCATGTCTTTCTTTCTTCAGTCGAAAAGAAATGAGGTATTTTGAAGAAAACGTTCCAGGGTTGTTCATCATATAAGGCTTTTCAATTGCAACCAAAATGCTGAAGGTCCAAATCAATGCAGTTTCAAAGCACTTTGATGGGCTCCAGAGGCTCTGCATGATCCCAGATGAGGAATAGGGTCTTATCTAGCGAAACGATCAGTCATTTAAAAAAAAATTTTTTAAATGAATATACTTTTTAACCAATCATGTTGGAACGGTCACGCTAGACATAGGCAGAAGTACCGTCCCGTGTTTACAAAGCGCTCGTGTGAAGACTAATACAAACGCCATTTACCAAAAACACTAAATTTTCAACTTCAAAATTAGGGATATATCTTTGTTTTACCTTTTTTTTGTTGGTAAAGGGCGTTTGTCTTTTCGACTGAAGAAAGAAAGACATGAACATCTTGGATGGCATTGGGGTGAGTAAATTATCAGGAAATTTTCATTTTGGGGTGAACTAATCCTTTAAGGGCACCTCAATCATTGAGAATTGAACCCGCAACCTTTGAATAAACAGTCTGACTCTCTAACCATTAGGCCACGACTGCACACAAAGTGATGGCCCTTCGCCCAAACAGGGACTTGAATCCTGGACCCTCAAAATGAGAACGCCCATATCCTGTGGCATAGGCACTGCTGGGATATGAACCCAGAAGTAAAACGTCTCGGTTACGTATGTAACCCTCGTTCCCTGAAGGAGGGAACGGAGACGCCACGTCGGAGTACCGACGAATAGGAATCTCACTCGCGAGAGCCAATCTACTTCGAGTGAAGCTAAACGAGCCAATGCACATTGGCATGCAATGATTGCACCAGGTGTTCATGCCACGCACCGCGGGTATAAATGAGACACAGGTGCTTGCATCAAATCAGCCTTTTGCTACAGCAGGGTACAGAGGACGTGGCGTCTCCGTTCCCTCCTTCAGGGAACGAGGGTTACATACGTAACCGAGACGTTCCCATTCAGTCGGTCACTCTCGACGCCACGTCGGAGTACCGACGAATAGGAATCTCTACCAAAGCGCCATGGCCTCTGCCCCCCTCCAGTGCCCTGTGTGAGACGGGGCTCACACCGGGAAGACCATCACTGCTGTTCCGCATGACCCGCTCAGTGATTATTGGATAACACAGGGAAAGCGTGCCCTACTGAAGGGGAACGCTGCGGAGCCCATATTGTAGTGGACAGCACATTCCAGGGCCCAGTTTATGGCCGGGCTCCTCTCTGTCCATAACAGTGGACAAAGGTTTGCTACATTATGATTGGATCCTGGTAGACTGACACAAACAAACTGTCCAACACCATCAGATAAAGATGCTTGGACAACAGCCAGACACCTCTTAGAGGCCAAAAAGACCACCTCTTGTACCAAGCCTAGGAAGGACAAGACATCTCATTGGTCCACATGCAGTTTCTGCCCTTCACCCAAATCCCTAGTGTCCTGGTCTATGACTGCCATAAAAATTCCACAGGACCTCAGCAGTAGTGGGTGAAAGAAAAACCAAAATGATCTATCCAAATCCAGTCATAACTATGTTTGGAAACCTTAAGACTGATGTAAACTACACACATCCATTTCATACTTATTCAGAGAAATAAGTATTCTCAGTGACAGCTATTTGTAATGCAACATCTTACACAGAATCAGCTGTTAATGAACAAATGAATGAACAGTTAAATCTTTTCCCATCATGTTTGGTTTCTATTTGTTTAGAATATTGCCAAGGGTATTCTGATGGTGGTTTGGAAAGTGAGAAATGCATTGGTAAACTTTAAAGACACTTTAAAGACTTCTAACTGTGTACAGTATGCAAATGAGTTTCACAGGAGAAAGGAGGGTGAGTCTCACTGTGGACCCCCTATGATGCCAGCAGCCAATCGCAACACTGGAATGGAGAAGCGCCAAATTGCAATCTCCTCCTATTCGGAAAAGGATAAAGGTACCCTTTCAACAGACACACCTTGTTCTGAGTCTCCCTTCAAGAGAGACATAACAGATACACCGTAATGTTCTGAGTTTCTCCTTGAGAGAGACAAACAGTTCACCAAGTTCTGAGTCTGTCCCGCGAGGATAAGACTGTGACAGAGCAACCAAGTTCTGAGCCTCTGGTTCATCCAGAGAGACAACAAAAGATCCAAGGATCTGAATCTACAGCTTGTGAGGCAGCAACAGATATGACCACATTCTGAGCCTCCAGCCTGTGAGGAAAGAGACATTAACAACCAATACGTTCAGAGTTTTAGTCCAGCAAGACGACTACAGCACGTCCCGAGTCTCCATGCCAGAGAGACCAAAGCGGATTGACAAAGTCCTGAGTGTCTGACCCACAGAGTCAGAAGACACACAGAGACATTTGCAACAAGGTTAAGCTCAGGAGAGCAAACCTTCACTTCGAGGTTCCTTCGTCTGCGTGTTCCAGATTAAGGACCTTCTGCACCTACTTCAGGGCCTCATCTGCGTGTTCCAGATTTTAGGACCCTTTGGTGCTCCAGGAGATCAGCATCCCACAGATCTTCGTGTTCAAGACTGTTGAAACGGATTCCAGCTCCTTTCCCACTGCATTGTCACCCAGCACAACCAGTGGAAGAAGTCACCTCCATCGGACTGCTTACTCAACCAAGTGGAACGTAAATATCACTTAACCAAACCTCTTTCCAGAAACCTTGGCATTGTTGTGTATATCAGTATATGATTTTCTAATTTACATTAGATGTAATTTAACTGATGCTAGTTAATAACAAATAATCTTTCGTTATTTGTTTGATGCATAATAAGGTTCTTCACCTTTGTTTCAGAGAAACAACAGTTTATCTTTCCATAAGATAACACAACTCTTCCATAGCCACACTCAACTTAAATCACATGTATTATATATATTTTATGCACTTTATTCTTTTATCATCCATTGTATTCATTTAGTAGTGGTGTTAGTTATTCTTGTTTATCTTTTGTTAATAAAATCTATTTTATTACAATTGTGTCTTACTTGTGCTGATAATACAGAAAAGGCTCTACAAGTTAGAAATCTCACCAATCTTTCAGATAAATCAGCTGACCAACTCTCCCCACTTTACATTCAATCTATAATGATTGAACCGCCTCCTGTTTGGAGTGTTCTCATAGAACCAAGGTAAAAGACCTTGATTAGTGTCCCAAACTAAGAGAGGGGGAAGGTGGTCATCTGATGTACTCATAACCACACCTTAAGTGACGTGTGATCCAAAAATCACAACGTCTGCGGTGACGTGAGTACCAATCACTACCTTACTTAACGTCCTTGGATGGACGAAGGTAAAATCACTACATAATTGGCGTCCCTTGTTTGGGCCCAAAAGTGAAATTATTACATAATTGGCGTCCCTGGGTGGGCTAACTTAGAATGAAATGAGCCTTCTGTTTTGTCAACACAAGTTAATACACTGAAAGATAAAAGAAGTAACTTTAGTAGGAAACTAAATAGAAAGGAAACTTTCACCAAGTCAGAAACCAATTGCATAGCAAAGAGTGGTTCCCTTTAAGCCTGACTGATAGTTTCCCTGCTCAACTCCTTAGTACGATTTATGACTAGGATTGGTTGCAAAGTGTATAGAATCATGATTTTTATTGTGGCATAGAGCTTGCAATTTTTTAGCACACGTTGTAATTGTTGATTATAACTAATTGCTAATATAAGTATAGCATATGGTGTTCTCCTAAGTCTACCATACTGTTTTAGAATTTTTATGAACTTGTCAGGTAAGGGTAGTGCCCTCTGACAAATTATAGACAAGTGCTAGAATTCTCACCCCCTAGTGTGTGTGACATTCATTGTAGTAGTGGCTTAGAGCTGCTTAAACTTGAGGTAAACTTTCATAGTTTAGCTAGTTTGGGTGGTGTATTTATTTATATACAAAACAAGTATATATATATATTAAATAAAGATGGCTGATATGAATGCTGAAGCAGTGAGCCAGGCTTTAAAGGGCGCTTCACTGATAAAGCTTCTTTCCAGCCTAGCACTAAATTGGCCTGTACAACAAAACCAAGCTACAGACAAAATATCCCTTGCCCAAGAACAGAATAAAGATTTGTTCCAGGAACTCAAAAATGAGCTGGCTGATTTGCGTAGGGATAATTTGAGATTGAGAGCTAAAATATGTAGATTGTCATCAGAGACAAAAAGCTTACAGACCATTACTGTGAGTCAGGAAGCAGAACTTAAAAGAGTCAAAACTGACTTGGCCACTCTGCAGACAGAGTTGACCCATACCCAAAATGACCTGCTAGAACAGACAGAGAAGTTAAATTTTCTGAGCTCTAGTGAGACAAGGACTAAAGCTGATTTAAGTTCAGCATTGCTCAAAATATCTGAGCTGAAGAAGCTCCAACAAATTGAGCATAAAGACAGGATAAGTCAACTGGATAGAGTCAAGTGCCTCCCCCAGCAGCAACCTGAACCACAAAGTCTGTACCCCCGTTCCTTTGGTTCAGCTGGTAGGGACCCCCTGTTGTTTAGCTTTGAACAGAGAAAGCATCATCAGGACAGTGATGACACAGCCTCAAGCAGCCTAACTGTGAGTGACTCTCCTAAAACTTTACGCTCCTTACCTAAGCTTCCAAGCATGCTACCATCTAGCAACAGACTGCATATTCTTAGAGAATTAGCACATGACATAGAGGTTTTTAACCCTGAGACAACTAAAAACAACATAGAGTTGTATTTAAAGGATGTAGATGCAGCCTTGACGTACTTTCCTGAGGCCAGCATGACTGACAAAGTCTTTCTTCTGAGAAAGACCACATCACAGATTGTCCATGGATTCATGGATCGGCAAAGCCCAGCTATTGCTAACAATTATGACAAATTGTGTAAAGCTCTTCTGGTAGAGTATACTCTATATCAGAACCCATCTGCCTCTCGTCTCTCAGCTTTCCGAATTAAGCAAGGCCGCCATGAGTCTCCCAGAGAGTACTATGAGCGCTTAAGGAAAATGTATTTTGCTGGCAAATATGATCCCAAGGCAGAGGAGGATGTTATGTTTAAGAGTCTGTTTGTAAGTAACCTTTACCCTACTGTTAGGAAACCACTCATACTCCTGGTAGATGTTGAAAATATGTCTGCAGGAGAACTGAGGCAGCTTGCCATGCGAGCCTGGGACAGTGGAAAGATAGGCACAGACAGGCAAGACAGGCAGCCATGTGCCTCTGTGCTTGAATCTAAACATGACTGTAAGACCCCCATTCATATGGTAGAGTCAGAACTTCCCCAAAACAGGTTTGTCCATTGCAGCAATTTCAAGCAGAGCACCCAGAGCCCTAAGCTCTCAGGTTACAGGGGCCATAACAATAACAAATATGCCCCCAGAAAGGAGAGCAGGCAATGGGAGTGGGAGGACAGATGGCAAAGACAGAAGAAGCACAGAGATAACTCTGAGAATGGCCAAAAACAGAGTAGTCAGAATAGGAAATATAGAGGAACTGAAAGTAAGGATGCTGAGAACTTAGCAGAGATCCAGCACATACTTCTTAAAGCCCTCAAAGACCTCAAGTCAGAGGAGTACACCTCCACTGACAGAAACCTGGTCTTCTCAGCATGATCAGGTCAAGGTCCTCCCTCTCCACCTGACATCTCAGACTGTAGACAAGAGTCAGGCGAGACAGGAGGTTGCCCATAACTGAACAGGGTCTTTCAGTTTCAGCAGACATCAAGTCCCTGTAACCCTTTAGACTTCAACTTCAGCCTAAGTAGGGTTCATAAATTTCCATTTTAGTTTGCTTCAGTACTTTTCGGTTAAATTCAATAAATCACAAGGTTATGATTTTGCATGCCCATGACAATCCCTTTGGATGTCATTAAAGGGGGGGTCAACGCCTCTCATGAAATTTCCGATCAACTAATTCACTAGCCACTTGTACAGTAAAATATTGCAGATCACAGCCAGGGTTGGATAATTTGTTTTCTATTCTAGTCATTCAAACTTCCTTATAGGAGACCTCCAAAAATAAGAGATAGTGGATTAGACCTGTGGTGCAGCCTTCCAGAGGAAGCTGCAGACTTTAGGCAGAGCAATCAAATTCCCAACCCCCAGTACTGGTCAACATACAGCCTCTTGAGCCGCACCAGCTAGCATAGCCAAGATAATGGATGTCATACAACTTGACTACTCCCATTAATTAGTCTGTATAATAATGCAATTATTACTTGTGAGCTTCACTCCTGATAAGGCGATGATAGATTCAATCTTGTCATTGGTGGTACCAGGTGAACTTGTTGTGGATTCTGTTAATCAGGCAATGCAAGTAAACAAAGCAGGTGCACTTAGCTTACAGCCTGGACAGTGCCATACCAAATTATGTCAATCCAGACATTTAAAGAATTGGTTTCCTGCTAAATCTGCTCAAACATTTAGTGTTTACTCTCACCACTAATTTGAGATTCTTAGGTAATTTAATTTTCATCCACACATAGGTACCTTCTCTAAAAAGCTTCTAACCTGTTTAGAAATGATTCTAACAGACATTTCATTTAGCTCATTTAACTGTGTAAAAACATATTGAGCCAAATTTTATTTCCAATGCCATTGGTCAAAGGAGGAGGTGTGGTGTGTGTGTATTTTGTTCCTGCTGTTCCATTTCAGTGCATCGCCCAGATCAACGACTTCAGGTCCTCGATCAAGTCGATCAGGGGGGATGTAGTGGACAGCACATTCCAGGGCCCAGTTTATGGCCGGGCTCCTCTCTGTCCATAACAGTGGACAAAGGTTTGCTACATTATGATTGGATCCTGGTAGACTGACACAAACAAACTGTCCAACACCATCAGATAAAGATGCTTGGACAACAGCCAGACACCTCTTAGAGGCCAAAAAGACCACCTCTTGTACCAAGCCTAGGAAGGACAAGACATCTCATTGGTCCACATGCAGTTTCTGCCCTTCACCCAAATGCCTAGTGTCCTGGTCTATGACTGCCATAAAAATTCCACAGGACCTCAGCAGTAGTGGGTGAAAGAAAAACCAAAATGATCTATCCAAATCCAGTCATAACTATGTTTGGAAACCTTAAGACTGATGTAAACTACACACATCCATTTCATACTTATTCAGAGAAATAAGTATTCTCAGTGACAGCTATTTGTAATGCAACATCTTACACAGAATCAGCTGTTAATGAACAAATGAATGAACAGTTAAATCTTTTCCCATCATGTTTGGTTTCTATTTGTTTAGAATATTGCCAAGGGTATTCTGATGGTGGTTTGGAAAGTGAGAAATGCATTGGTAAACTTTAAAGACACTTTAAAGACTTCTAACTGTGTACAGTATGCAAATGAGTTTCACAGGAGAAAGGAGGGTGAGTCTCACTGTGGACCCCCTCTGATGCCAGCAGCCAATCGCAACACTGGAATGGAGAAGCGCCAAATTGCAATCTCCTCCTATTCGGAAAAGGATAAAGGTACCCTTTCAACAGACACACCTTGTTCTGAGTCTCCCTTCAAGAGAGACATAACAGATACACCGTAATGTTCTGAGTTTCTCCTTGAGAGAGACAAACAGTTCACCAAGTTCTGAGTCTGTCCCGCGAGGATAAGACTGTGACAGAGCAACCAAGTTCTGAGCCTCTGGTTCATCCAGAGAGACAACAAAAGATCCAAGGATCTGAATCTACAGCTTGTGAGGCAGCAACAGATATGACCACATTCTGAGCCTCCAGCCTGTGAGGAAAGAGACATTAACAACCAATACGTTCAGAGTTTTAGTCCAGCAAGACGACTACAGCACGTCCCGAGTCTCCATGCCAGAGAGACCAAAGCGGATTGACAAAGTCCTGAGTGTCTGACCCACAGAGTCAGAAGACACACAGAGACATTTGCAACAAGGTTAAGCTCAGGAGAGCAAACCTTCACTTCGAGGTTCCTTCGTCTGCGTGTTCCAGATTAAGGACCTTCTGCACCTACTTCAGGGCCTCATCTGCGTGTTCCAGATTTTAGGACCCTTTGGTGTTCCAGGAGATCAGCATCCCACAGATCTTCGTGTTCAAGACTGTTGAAACGGATTCCAGCTCCTTTCCCACTGCATTGTCACCCAGCACAACCAGTGGAAGAAGTCACCTCCATCGGACTGCTTACTCAACCAAGTGGAACGTAAATATCACTTAACCAAACCTCTTTCCAGAAACCTTGGCATTGTTGTGTATATCAGTATATGATTTTCTAATTTACATTAGATGTAATTTAACTGATGCTAGTTAATAACAAATAATCTTTCGTTATTTGTTTGATGCATAATAAGGTTCTTCACCTTTGTTTCAGAGAAACAACAGTTTATCTTTCCATAAGATAACACAACTCTTCCATAGCCACACTCAACTTAAATCACATGTATTATATATATTTTATGCACTTTATTCTTTTATCATCCATTGTATTCATTTAGTAGTGGTGTTAGTTATTCTTGTTTATCTTTTGTTAATAAAATCTATTTTATTACAATTGTGTCTTACTTGTGCTGATAATACAGAAAAGGCTCTACAAGTTAGAAATCTCACCAATCTTTCAGATAAATCAGCTGACCAACTCTCCCCACTTTACATTCAATCTATAATGATTGAACCGCCTCCTGTTTGGAGTGTTCTCATAGAACCAAGGTAAAAGACCTTGATTAGTGTCCCAAACTAAGAGAGGGGGAAGGTGGTCATCTGATGTACTCATAACCACACCTTAAGTGACGTGTGATCCAAAAATCACAACGTCTGCGGTGACGTGAGTACCAATCACTACCTTACTTAACGTCCTTGGATGGACGAAGGTAAAATCACTACATAATTGGCGTCCCTTGTTTGGGCCCAAAAGTGAAATTATTACAATATCGTACCCCGAAGGAGTTATGTAGGAGTACAGGCTGAGCCGTAGCCCGCGACAGAGAGAGGGGGCTCAATCCCATTGATGGGAAGGCACTCCCAAGGGAAAGACACGGGCTTCCCGTAGGAGCGACCGTGGACAGATATATGGGATCCCCGCAGGGTCACTCATATAACCCAAGCCCAATACCGGTTCACAAGGATTCAGCGGCAAGGGGCCTGATGCGAGACGCTCCGCCACGTCCGGCACCGAGGTGATGGAGGACTCACAGAGTTTGCTTCTGGAGAAAATAACGCCGTAGCGCAGCAAGCCGACAAGAGCCGGGGCCCCTCATTGTTTCTACCCGTTTGAGGTGAGAACACAGGAGGAAACCGGCTCTACACGTAGGCTATAGAATCTAGCGAATGTGTTAGGTGTCGCCCAGCCCGCAGCTCTACAGATGTCTGACAGCGAGGTGCCACGTGCCAGCGCCCAGGAGGATGCAACACCTCTAGTAGAGTGTGCTCGCACCCTGAGCGGACAGGGCACACCTTGTGCTTGGTAAGCCAAGGTGATGGCATCCACTATCCAGTGGGCCATCCTCTGCTTGGAGACAGCCTTTCCCTTCTGCTGGCCTCCGTGACAGACAAAGAGCTGATCTGAGGTCCTAAAGCTTTGAGTTCTATCCACGTAAATCCGCAGGGCGCGGACGGGACAGAGCAAAGCTAGGGCTGGGTCTGCCTCCTCCGGGGGCAGCGCTTGCAGGTTCACCACCTGGTCCCTGAAGGGAGTGGTAAGAGCCTTGGGCACATAGCCAGGCCGGGGTCTTAGTACCACGTGGGCGTTGCCCGGCCCGAACTCTAGGCACGAATCGTCGACCGAAAATGCCTGCAGGTCCCCTACCCTCTTGATGGAGGCCAATGCAGCCAATAGCAAAGTCTTCATAGAGAGAAGCTTTAGCTCTGCTGACTGCAAAGGCTCAAATGGGGCATTCTGAAGTGCTCGGAGCACCAGAGTAAGATCCCAAGAGGGTATGGAGGGGGGACGAGGAGGATTTAACCATCTCACCCCCCTAAGGAACCTGACGACCAGGTCGTGCTTACCAACAGTCTTACCATCTACGTGGTCATGATAGGCGGATATCGCAGCAACATAGACTTTGAGGGTGGAGGGGGACAGCCTACGCTCCAACCCGTGCTGCAGGAAGGAAAGCACAGACGCGATCGAGCATCTTCGGGGGTCTTCTCGGCGAGAAGAACACCACTCGACGAACAGGTTCCACTTCAGGGCGTAGGCCTGTCTTGTAGACGGTGCTCGCGCCGAAGTGATGGTGTTAACTACCGCTTGGGGTAAGTCACCTAGAACCTCCGCGTCCCATCCAGGGGCCAAACATGAAGCCTCCACAGGTCTGGACGCGGGTGCCACAGGGTGCCCCGTCTCTGAGTTAGAAGATCCTTCCTCAGAGGAATCGGCCAAGGAGGGGCTGTCGCGAGGAGCATAAGTTCTGGGAACCAGGTCCGGGTGGGCCAGTACGGCGCCACTAGCAGGACCTGCTCCTCGTCCTCCCTGACCTTGCACAATGTCTGTGCGAGTAGGCTCACTGGGGGGTACGCATATTTGCGCAGCCCCTGGGGCCAGCTGTGCGCCAGAGCATCCGTGCCGAGTGTGCCCTCGGTCAGCGAATAGAAACACTGGCAATGGGACGTTTCTGGAGAGGCAAACAGGTCGACCTGTGCCATCCCGAACTGTCTCCAAATCAGCTGGACCACCTGGGGGTGGAGTCGCCACTCCCCTGGGAGCACAGCTTGTGAAAGCTCGTCGGCCACACGGTTGTGCACACCAGGGACATGAATGGCCCGAAGCGACCTCAGACACTTCTGACTCCAGAGGAGGAGATGGCGGGCGAGTTGCGACATGCGACGGGAGCGCAGACCACCTTGTCGGTTGATATATGTGACGACCCTGAGTCTTCCTATTGGGCAGAATGGGAGAGCTTCCGATTGGGTCTCCTGTTAATAGCCAATTAACTTGAGTGTGTGTGTATATAAGTGTGTGTGTGTATCATTAGAGGTTACGCTCTCTGTGGGATAGACATTCCCAGAGACTTCTCCATGCTGGATGTAAGCACTTATTGATTATTTTCTCATTTGTTTGTTTATCTTAAGTCATGTAGCATATATGTATATTTTGTTATATGTTTTATTTTATGTCGTAACATAAAATTGGGGGCTCGTCCGGGATGCTACATGCTTAAGTAGATGCATCATGTTTTAGTGTGTCATCTATGTAAATGAGCAGACTTTAGGTAGTTAGAGTGTTCTCAGTTGGGTTTTATAATCCTTCCATCGAGGCACTATTTGTTGTTTTCGTTTGTTATTTTGCCTTTTTTATTTTTGAAGGTTATTCTGGGCGGAGGTTTTAAATCTCTGTCGGGGGTACGCTTCAGGCTTTTGGTGTCATTACCAATTGTCCGTGAGTTCAGCGTTTAAAGCTACCTCGAGTCCGGTACACCTTTGAAGAGCAGGTAGGTTAGTTAGTTTTGGGTTTATAGTTAACTGGAGTCTCTCATTTTCATATAAGATGGTACTGTTGATGTCTTTTTCTGTATCTGTGTTTATGATGCCTACAGAGGTTGAAGATAATTTGAGAAATGATTTGTGGTAAGTCTTTATTTATCTTAACTACGGTGGCTTAGATGTGGAGCGCGGATATATGACGATTCCTGACGAAGTGGCTGATGGGATTTGTATTTTTCACGCTCTAGGGTTAGCGGCATTTCATGTGTTAGCTTTGCGGCGTCTCGCGGGTGTTTGTATTGTTGTTGTTTTGCTCTCCTGCTTCTTTTTGCAGAAATGGTGTCGGTAGTCGAGGATTTCTTTGCATTTCCTTCGGAAATACTGTTGGAGCGATGTACGAAGGAAGAGCTTTTGCAGATTGCCGAACGTTTTGATGTGGAGGTAACAACTAATGATAGGAAACTTAAAGAGACGCTGATGAAAGTTGTGAAAACTGCGTTGTTTGAGCGGGGTGTTTTAGAGGTAAGAGCTCACGTTATTTATCCTGATGTATCTTTAACCTCTCCTCTTTGTGGTCCCGATCAAAACGTGAAGTTTAGCGAGATGTCGTTGCAAGAGAAACAGTTGTGTGTTGATGCAGAAAGATTTCGTGCTGAGCGCGATGCGTGTGCACTTAAAGAAAGAGAGTTAGAGTTAGAAAATGATTTAGAATTAAAGAAGTTAACATTACAACAGCAGTTTGAGATGCGAAGAATGGAGTTAGAGTTTGAAAAAGAGAAGGAGGAAAGAGAATTTCAGTTAAAGAAACTTGAGCTAGAGCTGAATGCGAATCCACCTGAAACTCCAATCCACGCGTCACCTATTGAGGCTCGGTTTGCTGCACCCGTTTTTGATGTTTGTAAAAACATTAGATTATTGCCGCTATTTTTAGAGAAGGAAGTAGAGAAGTATTTCCAACATTTTGAACGTGTTGCAGAGTCTTTGAGATGGCCAAAAGAGTTTTGGACATTACTCTTGCAATGTGTATTAGTAGGGAGAGCACAAGAAGTGTATTCAGCGTTGACTATGGAACAAAGTGGTGACTATGATGTTGTTAAGTCTGCTGTTTTACTTGCTTATGAGTTGGCACCTGAGGCATATCGCCAGAAATTTAGGAGTCATTTTAAAGCTGAGAAGTGCACGTATCTTGAGTTTGCTAGAGAGAAAGAGAACCTGTTTGACCGTTGGTGTTCCTCTTTAAAAGTTACAACTAAGGAACAACTTAGAGAACTCGGTGTTCCAAGTGCTGTCGCTATGTATCTCAATGAACATAAAGTGACTAAAATGTCAGATGCTGCCCTTATGGCAGATGAATTTGTTCTCACTCATCAAGTTTCTAGAGGTCACATGAGTGATTTGAGTAGGTCTAGGTTGAGTCTCTCTGTTAAAAATAAAAAGATGGTTCCACGCCAGAATGTGTCAAACCCTCCCGCTGAAAATAGTTCAGTCATGCGTACAAAAGGTGAAATGGTTTGTTTTTATTGTAAAAAACCAGGACACAAAATCTCAGACTGAGTTATTCTCAAAAAGAAAGACCGAACTGTTAAACCTGTTGGTTTAATTGTGACGTCGACCGTGAATAGTACTCATGTGCAACTTGACAAGGTTGAACTGCTGAATAAGACTGAGAATGTTAAAAACATTGATTTTATGACATTTCTCACGGAAGGGAGTGTTTCTTTGCCTCACTCTAATGAAATTGTGCCTGTTCGTATTCTTAGAGATACAGGGGCGGGGCAGTCATTTTTGTTGGAAGGACTGTTACCTTTGTCAGAACATACTGCCACTGGTTCTCATGTGCTGGTCAGAGGGCTTGAGATGGGTTACATAGAAGTTCCTTTACATCATGTCTATCTTGATTCAAAGATTATTTCAGGAGACGTGGTGGTTGGAGTTCGTGCCATGCTTCCTGTTCCTGGTGTTACTTTCATCCTTGGAAATGACTTAGTTGGAGGTAATGTCTGGGAGAAATCGGATGGAGGTGTTCCACCTGTAGTGGTTTCTGCGGATGAGAAACTAAGCAGTTCATCTGACTGTCCTCATTTATTTCCTGCCTGTGCTATCACTCGTGCAATGACTAAGAAAAACATGCCAGATGAAACTGACTGTGATCTTAGTGATACTTTTATTGCTGCGGAAAACCTTTCTCAGCTTGAATCTAGTACTGTGTGTGCTAAAGCTGAAGATGTGTGTTCTGTAAATGAAGAACAATCCAATGATCATGAGACTGATAAGTCTGACTCCATGCCTGACAGTTCAGTTTGTAACCCTGCTAACACCTTTTCTTTGGCATCACTTCAGGGTGTGACTCGAGAGGAGTTGATTCAAGCACAACAGGCGGATGAAACTCTCCGAGCACTGTTTTCTTTAGTTGCTGGGGGAGAAGGAAATGAGCTTTTGTCTGTCCTTTATTTCCTACAGGATGGATTACTTTGTAGACAGCAGTCTATGAGTGCTGGTTCTTCACTTGATCCTAGAGTCCAGATCGTCGTACCTCTCACCCATCGTCAAGCTGTCCTCAAGTTATCCCATCAGGGGCTTGCTGGTCATATGGGGGTACGGAAGACATCTGATAGACTTTTGAGGAAATTTTACTGGCCTAGAATCAAGAGGGATGTGGTTCAGTATATACGTTCCTGTCACACATGTCAGATGACAGGTAAGCCGAATCAAAAGATTCCATTAGCTCCTTTACAGCCTATAGCTGTGGTGACCACTCCTTTCGAACGTTTAATTGTTGATTGCGATGGTCCTTTACCACGTTCTAAGGCTGGACATGCGTATCTACTCACTGTGATGTGTCAATCTACACATTATCCAACCGCCTATCCTTTGAGATCTATTACCACGAAAGTTATAGTAAAGGCTTTGACGAGTTTCATGTCTACTTTTGGCATTCCAAAAGTTGTTCAGTCCGACCAAGGCTCAAACTTTATGTCTAGACAGTTTTCTAAAGCCATGCACCAACTAAAAGTTAAACACAATGTCTCCAGTGCTTATCATCCTCAGAGTCAAGGAGGGTTGGAAAGATTTCATCAGACTCTTAAGTCGCTCTTGAGGTCTTATTGTGTTGAACTTGATAGTGACTGGGAGGAAGGACTTCCCTGGATGCTGTTAGCCATTCGTGAGGTTGTGCAAGAGAGCACAGGCTTTAGCCCCAATGAGTTAGTGTTTGGACATACTGTTAGAGGTCCTATGGCTGTCTTGGCAGATGAGTGGACATCATCTCATCCTCCTGAGAACGTGTCAGATTACGTTAGCAGTTTCCGTTACAGACTCTATGAAGCCCGAGCTGTAGCTTTAAGGAAACTGGGTAAGTCGCAAGGGAAGATGCAGAGGCTGTTTGACCGTAAAGTCAAGCCTAGAAGTTTTAAAGTGGGTGATAAGGTGTTGGCCTTGTTACCCATCTTGACTAGTCCATTCCAGGCTAGGTTCGCTGGTCCTTACACTGTTATTAAGATTTGTCGTAATAACAATTATGTGTTGAGTACACCTAATCGTCGTAGGAAAACACAGGTTTGTCATGTTAACTTGCTGAAATCCTATGTGACTCCTGTACCTTCATTGCTTGTCGATGTTGTGACCGCTGTAGATCTGAGTGCTCCAGAAATGCCGGTGGAGATTGGTCCTTCACGAGGTGCTGTGGAAGGCCGTCTAAACAACTCGGAGGTTCTTGCTAACCTGGGTTATCATTTGTCTCATTTATGTGAATCCGAAAAGGCTGATATTATCAAGTTGATAAATTCCTTTCCTTCTCTCTTTTCCGACATTCCTACTCGAACTCACGTCATCGAGCATGACATTGAAGTTGGCTCTGCTCAACCAGTTAAACAACATCCATACCGAGTAAACCCTATTAAAAAGAAGTTGTTACAGAAGGAGGTGGATTATTTGCTTGCTCATAATTTAGCAGAACCTAGTTTTAGTTCTTGGAGTTCTCCCTGCATCTTAGTGAGGAAACCTGATAACTCCTATCGTTTCTGCACTGATTACCGGAGACTTAACACTTTAACAAAACCTGACTGTTTTCCTTTACCTAGGATCGACGACTGTGTAGATCATGTTGGTTCTGCGCAGTTTGTCAGCAAGTTCGATCTTCTGAAAGGTTACTGGCAAGTACCATTAACACCTCGTGCTAAAGAGCTATCTGCTTTTATTACACCTGACAGTTTCCTACAGTACACCGTCATGCCTTTTGGAGTTAGAAATGCTCCCGCTACTTTTCAGCGATTAGTCAATCGAGTGTTGTCTGGGTTGACAGGATGTGAGGCTTACTTGGACGATGTTGTCTTGTACAGTTCGTCTTGGTCTGAACATCTCGTACAAATCACAGAACTTTTTGAACGCTTAGCAAAAGCCAACTTAACGATAAATCTTGCGAAATGTGAATTTGGAAAGGCAACTGTGACATATTTGGGTAAGGTGGTTGGTTGAGGGCATGTAAAACCGATAAATGCAAAAGTAGAAACTATCTGTTGTTTTCCTACTCCAACTACACGTTGCGAGTTACGACGGTTTCTTGGGATGGTGGGGTACTACAGGGTTTTTTGTAAAAACTTTGCAAGTGTCGTTGCCCCTATGACAGACTTGTTAAGCCCAAAGAGACCTTTTAATTGGTCAGAGCAGTGTCAGAATGCCTTTGATAATGCTAAATCCTTGTTAGCATCTGCCCCTGTTTTAGTGGCACCTAGTTTTGAGAAAAGGTTCCTACTGGCAGTTGATGCTAGTGCATCTGGCACCGGTGCTGTCCTTTTACAAGAGGATTCAAAGGGAATCGAGCATCCGGTTAGCTACTTTTCCAAGAAATTTAATTGCCAGCAGCAAGTGTACTCCACAGTAGAGAAGGAGGCTTTGGCCCTTGTTTTAGCCGTTCAACATTTTGAGATCTATTTAAGTTCAGTCTGTGGACCCATTATGGTTTACACTGACCATAACCCGTCGACTTTTATAGATCGCATGCGTGGAAAGAATCAAAGGATTCTGAGATGGAGCCTTATTCTCCAACCTTTCCACCTGCAGATTACACACATACGTGGCAAGGATAACATCATCGCTGATGCTCTCTCCCGTGTATAAGTGAGTGTTAGTTTTATTGCAGTGTTGTAATAAAACTTTTATGTAACCCAATTTTATGTTACGACCCGCTCGTTTCGAGTTGCAACATAAAAGGGGGATCCGACAACAAAGGTCTAATCAAAGAAAAGTGTTTTATTAAACTGCATAAAGACACCACAAACAGAACAACAAACAAAAGTCTAGGGGTAAACAATGAATGAATGAACATATATCAAAATATACATATATGCTACATGACTTAAGATAAACAAACAAATGAGAAAATAATCAATAAGTGCTTACATCCAGCATGGAGACGCCTCTGGGAATGTCTATCCCACAGAGAGCGTAACCTCTAATGATACACACACACACTTATATACACACACTTAAGTTAATTGGCAATTAACAGGAGACCCAATCGGAAACTCTCCCATTCTGCCCAATAGGAAAACTCAGGGTCGTCACACCTCCCACTCTAAAAGGAGGTTTCCTGAAAAACCGACAAAAGAGAGAAAAAAAAACAATAAACAATACACTTGCAAAAACCACCACCAAAATATGAGTATATAATAAAACTAACACTGCAGTGTTGTCCGTGCGGACCAGTACATCTTTGCCCCGTAACCGTCCTTTGAGGCGGCTCAGAGCAAGATGTACCGCTAGCAACTCGAGGCAGTTGATGTGCCAATGCAGGTGCGGGCCCGTCCAAACCCCTGACACTGCATGCCCGTTGTACGTGGCTCCCCAGCCCATGGCAGAGGCATCCGTGAAAACCACAGCATGCCTGGACACCTGTTCCAGGGGCACTCCGGCCCGAAGGAACGAGGGGTCTGACCATGGGCTGAAGGATTGGCAGCAGGCCGGTGTGATGCTCACCCGGTGAGTGCCGCGTTGCCACGCCCAGCGTTGCCAGCGGAGTTACTGCCGCAGCGGATGCCATATGCCCCAGGAGCCTCTGAAAATGTTTCAGTGGAACCGCTATCCTGCCCTGAAACGTGTTCAGGCAGTTCAGCATCGTGAACTGTGCACCTCTGTGAGGCGCGCAGTCCATTCGACCGAATCCAACTCCATACCAAGAAAAGAGATCCTCTGCACGGGGGCGAGTTTGCTCTTCTCCCAGTTGACCCGAAGACCCAACTGGCTGAGGTGTCTGAGCACCAGGTCCCTGTGTTCGCACAACTGATCCCTGGACTGTGCTAGAATGAGCCAGTCGTCGAGATAGTTGAGGATGCGAACGCCCTGTTCTCTAATGGGCACAAGGGCCCCCTCCGTGACCTTCGTGAAGACACGGGGGGACAGGGCCAGCCCGAAGGGTAGGACTTTGTACTGATATGCTCGACCCTCGAACGCAAAGCGCAGGAACGGCCTGTGTCGAGGAAGAATCGAGACATGAAAGTACGCGTCCTTCAGGTCGATCGCTGCAAACCAATCTTGGGGACGGATGCACTCGAAAATGCGTTTCTGTGTGAGCATCTTGAACGGTAGCTTGTGGAGGCTCCGATTCAGGACTCGCAGATCCAAGATTGGTCGTAACCCACCGGTTTTCTTGGGTACTATGAAGTACGGGCTGTAGAAGCCGGTCTTCATATCGGCTGGAGGGACCGGCTCTATCGCGTCCTTCGCCAATAGGACTGAAATCTCCGCACGCAGGACATGGGCATCTGCAGCTTTCACCGAAGTGAAGCGGACGCCGTTGAACCAGGGGGGGGCGCCGGGCGAACTGAATCGCATAGCCGAGCCTGATGGTCCGAATGAGCCAACGAGACGGACTGCAGAGCTCTAGCCAGGCTCGCAGAGACCGTGCAAGCGGGACCATAGGGACCACTGGCGTACACACCGTGCGAGACACACACTGTCTCGTGGAGGCGGCCCACAGCGGGGTGTGAGTGTGCTGTGCAACACTTACCTGATTCCACCTGAGGGCAGGAGGGACGCGGGGAGGACGTCCACTGCTGCCTGCTGGCGAGGGGGGAGGATGAGTGTGGTCCGGCGTTTGACCGGCCATCACTCTCCGCACCCACTTGGGACCCAGAGATGGAGGAAATTGCTCTTTTATTGAAAATTTGGGTACCCTTTGCAGAACAGAAACAAACAGAAACAAAACGGAACACAAGATTCTCCACCCGGCCCTCCTCCGGGGGTTGGAGCGGTGCGGTCACCGTCTCCTGAAGAGCAATCCTCCCCATCTCCGGGTCGCCCGTCTCAGGGCCGCTTGCCCTTACTCTTGCCACCCCTCTTCTTGGCAGGGGCCTGGACGGGCGGGGCGGCCTTCTTACGTCCGCTCCACGACGTCGCTTGGGTGGAGGCTGCTGCTGCGGCGCGGGAGCGGAGGCAGACGCAGGCGGCCGCCCTCGGCGACGAGCAGTCTGAGGCGCTGCCGGTGGCGGGGTGGAGACAGCTGCTGACCGCCGAGGCAGGATGTGACTGATCGCCTCAGTCTGCTTCTGTGCGGCCGAGAACTGTTGGGCGAAGTTCTGGACCACGTCGCCGAAGAGGCCAGTCTGGGACACGGGGGAACCTGATCTTGTCGGTTTCCCGCATGTCAGCCAGACATAGCCAGAGATGGCGCTCCTGGACCACAATAGTGGACATCACACGACCGACTGCCCGCGCCGTAACCTTCGCCGCACGAAGCGCGAGGTCCGTTGCGGTTCTCAGTTCTTGGAGAACTGCGGGATCGTGACCACCCTCGTGCAAGGTCTTCAGTGCCTGGGCCTGATGGACCTGCAACAACGCCATAGCGTGTAAGGCGGAGCCCGCCTCTCCACAAGTCTGGTAGGCTTTCCCGATCAGATCGGAAGAGTACCTACAGGCCCTGGAGGGGAGACACGGGTTCCCCCTGGAAGTGGAGTTAGGGCACAGTTGCATAGCAACGGCCCGTTCCACGGGAGGAACCTGCGTGTATCCCTTTGCAGTTCCGCCATCGAGGGTGGTGAGGGAGGAGGATCCACTAGGCCGGTTTCGGGCAGTAAAAGGTGCCGTCCACGACCTAGTGAGCTCCTCGTGCACCTCCGGGAAGAAAGGAACCGGGGTGGGGCGCTGAGAACCAGCACGGGCCACCCCGAGATACCAATCATCCAGCCTCGAGGGTTCGGGACACGGTGGAGGGTTCCACACGAGCCCGACTCTCTCGGCGGCCCCGGAAAGCATGGCCATCATTTCCGGATCGGTATCGGGCACAGCGAATCTTCCCGAAGGAGCCACCTGCGCCGACACGTCATCTCCGGAGAATTCTGACCCTCCCACCGATGCAGCGATGGACATCTGGTCATCGGGGGGAGCCCCGAAGGATACAGTTGGTGCACACCTCGTGGATGGCCCAGCCCGTTCCAACGTAAGCTCAACTGGCTGCAGAGTGCGTGAGGAGTGAGGGTTCCCTGGGGGAAGCGCGCTCACCGTAACCCTCAAATCACCCATGCTACTGCCTGAAGTAACCTTTTGTGGGGGGTTAGATCGAGGCAGAGGCACGGGGACTCTGCCCCTTGCAAGACGGAGTCTAGACCGCAACTCTGAGGTGATCATGTTCCCGCAGTGAGAACATGAATCATCCACCAGCGCTGCCTCAGCGTGCTGAACGCCCAAACACGAGATACAGCGCTGGTGACCATCCCTCGGTGACAGGTAACCACCGCATCCAGAAACGCACAGAAAGAATGTCATCTTGAAAAAGACGCAAGCTCTTTCTGTGTTGCTCTTTTAGAGGATCGCTCTCCTTGGTGCTGAAGCATGCAGGGGGGAGGGGTCGTGGCGACACAGTCAGGGAATAGTGCAGCCTGACGTGCGCGCGTGAAAGGTGTCTCTCTCACCGGACGCTCTCTACCAGCCGTAAGAACGGCTTTTTAGCTCTCTCCACCAGGCGCACCGAACCAGCTGTGAGAACAGCCCTTGTGTTTGCTCTCACGAGCAAAAAAGAGAGATGATCGTAGAACCACACGATCCGCTGCTGTGCCGTCACACCAACACCGACTGAAGAGCGCTTCCAAAAGGGCAGGCTTCCAGTCAGGACTGCGAAGTAGGTGAGTGATGTCTAGCATAACCAGATACCACTCGGCTCCGAAGCAAAAGGTTGATTTGATGCAAGCACCTGTGTCTCATTTATACCCGCGGTGCGTGGCATGAACACCTGGTGCAATCATTGCATGCCAATGTGCATTGGCTCGTTTAGTTTCACTCGAAGTAGATTGGCTCTCGCGAGCGAGATTCCTATTCATCGGTACTCCGACGTGGCGTCGAGAGTGACCGACTAAATGGGAACCTAGGGTTCTTGACTTCATTTTAAACAACCTTTTATGCCAAAAAGGTTCTATATATGTATCTTAAATGATTGATAATACTTTCATGTTAAATCTTTTTTTTTTCTAGTGACAGTTTGTTTACAAACTACTTAATTCTTAAAAATGTAATTAAAATAAAAAACGAATTAAAAATATAATTATTTAAACTATACAATGACCATGTTATGGTAACCCCTTTAAAGTTCTGTATAGAACCTTTTCTTCTAAGAGTGTATATTTAAATATAATAAAATATACAGTAGTTATATAAATTAAATAAAACATCTATCTTTCTATCTTGTATATATGTCTGTTCATTCCTGTTGATGAAAACATTTTCATGCTATTTATATCATAGAGGGAAGATTGACATTTATGGCCGCTCCATGGAAATCAGAGTGTATGACTTTTGTTTTATTGAGAAGAACAAACAATGAACATGACATGACATCTGACAAATAATTTTGTTCATAAATTACAAGGGTTATGTCAATTACAGAGACCTACAGAAGGGCAGTTTGCCAACTCTGTGAATGTAGAGAAAAGGTTGCACAAAACCAGGCAGCAAGAAAGAAGTGAGACTAAATGAATCTAGTTCTGGAATTTTCTGCATTGACAGAATATAATGCAAAGCCACAAATGAGCTTGGAACATGCATGATTACTAAAGTCCCAGTAATGACTAGAATGAGATGAAAAGCTCTTCTCTTCATGTGGTTTTCCTCCTTTCGCTCTCTCCCTCTCTCTCCTGGTCCTGACTGCTTCAGAGCTCTGAGAACAGCCACACAGCAGAACAGGTTTATGGAGATGAAGAATAAGAACTGTATTATGTAAAAGTATGCATAAGTTTGTTCAAAACAGTTGCGTGTAAGCAGAGAAAACACACAATACAGAGCAATCATTAGCCAGGTCAAAATGGAACATGCAACTTTATATCTGAGAGGTTTGAACTTCAGAAAGATTACAGGATGAACCACTGCCAGGTAACGCTCAACACAGATCAGACAATAAAAGAAACGACCGGTTATGACACATCCTGATAAAAACACCACAAAGTTCCAGAGTCTTGGAAATATACCGAGCATTGAAGCAGACAATGAGCGCAGACATATAATAATCTCACAAACCGAGATGTTCAGAGTGAAGAATTCAGATGCAATTCCTGTTCCCCGTCCTGTGACAATGAGCCACACGATGTAGGAGTGTGTAGGAAGACCAAACAGGAATTGGATGGCATACATCACAGAATCATAGGGCAGCAATTTAGCTCCCTCCATACTGGTCGTGTTACATGCTAGAGTTTTTTCACTT
Organism: Romanogobio albipinnatus; assembly: GCA_023566225.1. Taxonomy (NCBI): domain Eukaryota; kingdom Metazoa; phylum Chordata; class Actinopteri; order Cypriniformes; family Gobionidae; genus Romanogobio; species Romanogobio albipinnatus. The sequence continues at coordinate 39,668,952 of CM042255.1, read as the reverse complement.
TCCATTGAGATGTTCATCGTGTGTCTGACTGCGTTTGAACCTGCACAAAATATACATTTGGACAATCAAGAAGAGTCACAGTCAAGTTCATCAAACCTTTTGGTTAAGATTCATGTAATGTGGTGAAAAACTGCATTACTATTCCGGCAGTATTGCTGAAAGAATATAAACACGTACCATTCAGCAGATGCATATCAGCAAACCATATCTTTTTTTTTTTTATGAACAATTATTCTCACAATGTACATTGCTATTGTCTGTAAAAACATGTCTGATGCACACAACATGTTGTATAATAACGCAAACCAACAATGGGTTAGTACAATATGTATCTTGGGAATGCAAGTTAGCAATAAAACACAATTAACATCGACAACAGACTTGCCGTAAAGTAGGATTATGCACATTAAAATATACCCTGATCGAGCAGTTTGACCTCATCTATTGTCAATATCACCATATTCAAAAAATAATAAGCAAACATTTTAATTTGAGTGTCTTTCCCATTACCATTATAACAAAAGCATTCAAAAAAACATACTGTCAGGATTCTGCTATTACCACCTTGTGATCAGATATAATAAACAGCATCTACACATTCAAGACATCAGTCAAAACATTAATTCGTCAAAAGAGTTATAGGTATACCTGAGTTTTGATGATCAAATTTTCAGACTCTGCCTTGTAAGATGAACAATGCAGTTCTGACGATTCCACAGTGCTGAATATGTTGTCAATGAATGCAGCAAGAATAGGCAAATATTATGCATGAGCGGACATCCAGTTCAAAAAGACATGTGATGCTTTGTTTGACACATTTACCACAATAATAAACTTAAACACAATAAAGTGCCCAAGGAGGGAACAACCCTCCACAAGTCAAAGAAACAAACAGAAGAAAATAAATACCAGAAAACAGTTATTAGACCCAAAAGCACACAGCTTTTCAGTATGTCAGTAAGACAGGAGTATGATAACAAACATATTCACATGCACATCATATGCACTCACCTCTTAAATTCAGGGTACTATAATGAGAACAATTGGGTCAAAGTCTAGGTCATGGGTTCGATTCCCAGGGAAAGCAAGAGCTGACAAAATGTAAAAGGTGTACCTTGAATGCAATAAGTCGATTTGGATAAAAGCGTCTGCCAAATGCATAAATGTAAATGTGTAAATGTAAATGTACAGCATTAGGACAATGCAGACCTGATGTCTTTGAATCATACTGGGCCACGAAGGGCACACTTGGGCCCATAAAAAAGAGAACTGAACGCACAAAAGACAAAACAGTCACATCCAAAAACAAATACACAAATGAAGGAAAACTTAATTCAAAAATAAAGTGAACAGTTACCCCTTTTCCACCAAGGCAGTGCTGGTGCTAGTTCCCAGAAAGCCCCAGCTCCGAGCCAGGAAAAGTGGTTCTTAAGTAGCACCAAAAACATTGCTGGGCTAGAAGTAAGAACCGATTACGTCAGGCGCTGGGGGCAGGGTCAACAAGACGAACACAAACTTGAGAACCGCCATTTTTGACATAGCAGCTAATGGAGCTAACACCTGCTGCTCGTTTGTAATCTCCGTCTATACAAATTATGGCGAACTGCATGAATGCGTTGGATTCGCTGTGTTTTCGTTGTGTTTTGATGCCAATGTAGGATCGTAAAGCCATGTGAATCAATAGTAACACAAAGTTTGCATTGTTGATGGAAGGCTTGTTTGCAGCGGTGCTGTGCAGACCGATCGCCGTATGACAACGAGTCCAGTGAGAGCATACAACTCCTTATGCTTTTGATTCATTCATGCATTTTTTTTATATCATACGTGGATCGGTTTGCGCAGCACCAATTCATCTCGAACAAGCCTGGTGTGTTTGTGTTTCCCGCTGCCTCGCTAGCGTTGCTGAGAAAGATGAGACGTATACAGTGACGTAAGACCTGGATCTGTTGTGGCTCTCAGCATGTGGAAAAGCAAACGGTTCTTAGAAGGCTCCTCAGTCGAACCAACTATGAACTGGGACTAGCACTGGCTCTGAACTAGCACCTGGTTCATTCTGGTGGAAAAGGGGTAAGTGATGACTAAGAATAATGAGCATCAAAAGTCAAGTCAAGTCAACTTTATTTATATAGCGCTATTTACAATGCAGATTGTTTCAAAGCAGCTTCACAGTGTTAAACAGGAAAATAATGCAACAGAAATTGATTCGGTTATACAGCCACTCTGGAGAAAACAGTGATGTTATCCAGCTCATTTCAATTATCATACAGTGACAATGTGGGCAGTAATTTAGTTGATGTATTTAATTTAGTTTAGTAACTCAATTTATTTGGATATTTAGTTGAAAATTTTGTGTCCCCAACTGAGCAAGCCAAGCCACACGAAATACAGCTCATTATATTCTGGGTGACCAATATCAAAACCAGTTCTCGTGGAATAGAAAACACAGATAGTGGGGTCGTTGAAGAGACGTCACAGTGACGCTAGTCATTAGGCTATATAGCCGATCAGCACAGCTGTGCCCGGAATTGTGCTCTCACAGCAGTGTATCTCCGTAACATCCGATTTAATCGTCCAGTAAACAGCAGTGATGACGAAAAACCCACCATAACCTTAACCAGGCATACGGAACACACCTCAGACCGCAGGTTTTTAATCACCACGAACCTCATCTGCTTCACCAGAAGAAGTTCGCACAACAATGAGCACCGCTGAGGGTATGCCGATTAATTCCTCGGTCCACTCTCAAGCCCTTGAGCAACGTGCCGGAAAGTGAAGAACATCATGAATAATGCCCTACCAGGTGACACGCACCAAACACATTTATAGCCCTCGTGACTAGAGCTAAACCACCATCCTGCCGAGCGGTTATAGGCGGAGTGATCGCCTACTGCCACAATAGTAAGGCCTATTTTCGCACCCTGACCGCGAGAGTGGGTTTATAGTCTGAATCTCTAACCATTAGGCCACGACTGTGCACAAAGTGACTGCCCTTCGCCCAAACAGGGACTTGAACCCTGGACCCTCAAAAACAGCACGCCCATATCCTGTGGCATAGGCACACGTAGCAGTGAGCAGACATTCACTGTGGCACCTGGGGAGCGATTGGGGTTTAGGTACATTTCTTAAAGGATTAGTTCACCCCAAAATGAAAATTTACTCACCCCAAAGACATCCAAGATGTTCATGTCTTTCTTTCTTCAGTTGAAAAGAAATGAGGTATTTTGAAGAAAACGTTCCAGGGTTGTTCATCATATAAGGCTTTTCAATTGCAACCAAAATGCTGAAGGTCCAAATCAATGCAGTTTCAACATGATCCCAGATGAGGAATAGGGTCTTATCTAGCGAAACGATCAGTCATTTAAAAAAACAAAAATTTAAATGAATATACTTTTTAACCAATCATGTTGGAACGGTCATGCTAGACATAGGCAGAAGTACCGCCCCATGTTTACAAAGCGCTCGTGTGAAGACTAATACAAACGCCATTTACCAAAAACACAAAATTTTCAACTTCAAAATTAGGGATATATCTTTGTTTTACCTTTTCTTTTTTGGTAAAGGGCGTTTGTCTTTTCGACTGAAGAAAGAAAGACATGAACATCTTGGATGGCATTGGGGTGAGTTAATTATCAGGAAATTTTCATTTCGGGGTGAACTAATCCTTTAAGGGCACCTCAATCATTGAGAATTGAACCCGCAACCTTTGAATAAACAGTCTGACTCTCTAACCATTAGGCCACGACTGCACACAAAGTGATGGCCCTTCGCCCAAACAGGGACTTGAATCCTGGACCCTCAAAATGAGAACGCCCATATCCTGTGGCATAGGCACTCCTGGGATATGAACCCAGAAGTAAAACCTAGGGTTCTTGACTTCATTTTAAACAACCTTTTATGCCAAAAAGGTTCTATATATGTATCTTAAATGATTGATAATACTTTCATGTTTAATCTTTTTTTTTTTCTAGTGACAGTTTGTTTACAAACTACTTAATTCTTAAAAATGTAATTAAAATAAAAAACGAATTAAAAATATAATTATTTAAACTATACAATGACCATGTTATGGTAACCCCTTTAAAGTTCTGTATAGAACCTTTTCTTCTAAGAGTGTATATTTAAATATAATAAAATATACAGTAGTTATATAAATTAAATAAAACATCTATCTTTCTATCTTGTATATATGTCTGTTCATTCCTGTTGATGAAAACATTTTCATGCTATTTATATCATAGAGGGAAGATTGACATTTATGGCCTCTCCATGGAAATCAGAGTGTATGACTTTTGTTTTATTGAGAAGAACAAACAATGAACATGACATGACATCTGACAAATAATTTTGCTAATAAATGACAAGGGTTATGTCAATTACAGAGACCTACAGAAGGGCAGTTTGCCAACTCTGTGAATGTAGAGAAAAGGTTGCACAAAACCAGGCAGCAAGAAAGAAGTGAGACTAAATGAATCTAGTTCTGGAATTCTCTGCATTGACAGAATATAATATAAAGCCACAAATGAGCTCGGAACATGCATGATTACTAAAGTCCCAGTAATGACTAGAATGAGATGAAAAGCTCTTCTCTTCATGGGGTTTTCCTCCTTTCTTTCTCTCCCTCTCTCTCCTGGTCCTGACTGCTTCAGAGCTCTGAGAACAGCCACACAGCAGAACAGGTTTATGGAGATGAAGAATAAGAACTGTATTATGTAAAAGTATGCATAAGTTTGTTCTAAACAGTTGTGTTTAAGCAGAGAACACACACAATACAGAGCAATCATTAGCCAGGTCAAAATGGAACATGCAACTTTATATCTGAGAGGTTTGAACTTCAGAAAGGTTACAGGATGAACCACTGCCAGGTAACGCTCAACACAGATCAGACAATAAAAGAAACGACCGGTTATGGCACATCCTGATAAAAACATCACAAAGTTCCAGAGTCTTGGAAATATACTGAGCATTAAAGCAGACAATGAGCGCAGACATATAATAATCTCACAAACGGAGATGTTCAGAGTGAAGAATTCAGATGCAATTCCTGTTCCCCGTCCTGTGACAATGAGCCACACGATGTAGGAGTGTGTAGGAAGACCAAACAGGAATTGGATGGCATACATCGCAGAATCATAGGGCAGCAATTTAGCTCCCTCCATACTGGTCGTGTTACATGCTAGAGTTTTTTCACTTTCCATTGAGATGTTCATCATGTGTCTGACTGCGTTTGAACCTGCACAAAATATACATTTGGACAATCAAGAAGAGTCACAGTCACGTTCATCAAACCTTTTGGTTCATATTCATGTAATGTGGTGAAAAACTGCATTACTATTCCGGCAGTATTGCTGAAAGAATATAATCACGTACCATTCAGCAGATGCATATCAGCAAACCATATCTTTTTTTTCTCAATGCGTTTTTTTTACTTTTATGAACAATTATTCTCACAATGTACATTGCTATTGTCTGTAAAAACATGTCTGATGCACACAACATTTTGTATAATAACGCAAACCAACAATGGGTTAGTACAATATGTATCTTGGGAATGCAAGTTAGCAATAAAACACAATTAACATCAACAATAGACTTGCCATAAAGTAGGATTATGCACATTAAAATATACCCTGATCGAGCAGTTTGACCTCATCTATTGTCAATATCACCATATTCAAAAAATAATAAGCAAACATTTTAATTTGAGTGTCTTTCCCATTACCATTATAACAAAAGCATTCAAAAAAACACTGTCAGGATTCTGCTATTACCACCTTGTGATCAGATATAATAAACAGCATCTACACATTCAAGACATCAGTCAAACCATTAATTTGTCAAAAGAGTTATAGGTATACCTGAGTTTTGATGATCAAATTTTCAGACTCTGCCTTGTAAGATGAACAATGCAGTTCTGACGATTCCACAGTGCTGAATATGTTGTCAATGAATGCAGCAAGAATAGGCAAATATTATGCATGAGCGGACATCCAGTTCAAAAAGACATGTGATGCTTTGTTTGACACATTTACCACAATAATAAACTTAAACACAATAAAGTGCCCAAGGAGGGAACAACCCTCCACAAGTCAAAGAAACAAACAGAAGAAAATAAATACCAGAAAACAGTTATTAGACCCAAAAGCACACAGCTTTTCAGTATGTCAGTAAGACAGGAGTATGATAACAAACATATTCACATGCACATCATATGCACTCAACTCTTAAATTCAGGGTACTATAATGAGAACAATTGGGTCAAAGTCTAGGTCATGGGTTCGATTCCCAGGGAACGCAAGAGCTGACAAAATGTAAAAGGTGTACCTTGAATGCAATAAGTCGATTTGGATAAAAGCGTCTGCCAAATGCATAAATGTAAATGTGTAAATGTAAATGTACAGCATTAGGACAATGCAGACCTGATGTCTTTGAATCATACTGGGCCACGAAGGGCACACTTGGGCCCATAAAAAAGAGAACTGAACGCACAAAAGACAAAACAGTCACATCCAAAAACAAATACACAAATGAAGGAAAACTTAATTCAAAAATAAAGTGAACAGTTACCCCTTTTCCACCAAGGCAGTGCTGGTGCTAGTTCCCAGAAAGCCCCAGCTCCGAGCCAGGAAAAGTGGTTCTTAAGTAGAACCAAAACATTGCTGGGCTAGAAGTAAGAACCGATTACGTCAGGCGCTGGGGGTGGGGTCAACAAGACGAACACAAACTTGAGATCCGCCATTTTTGAAATAGCAGCTAATGGAGCTAACACCTGCTGCTCGTTTGTAATCTCCGTCTATACAAATTGTGGCGAACTGCATGAATGCGTTGGATTCGCTGTGTTTTCGTTGTGTTTTGATGCCGATATAGGATCGTAAAGCCATGTGAATCAATAGTAACGCAAAGTTTGCATTGTTGATGGAAGGCTTGTTTCCAGCGGTGCTGTGCAGACCGATCGCCGTATGACAACGAGTCCAGTGAGAGCATACAACTCCTTATGCTTTTGATTCATTCATGCGTTTTTTTTATATCATACGTGGATCGGTTTGCGCAGCGCCGATTCATCTCGAACAAGCCTGGTGTGTTTGTGTTTCCCGCTGCCTCGCTAGCGTTGCTGAGAAAGATGAGACGTATACAGTGACGTAAGACCTGGATCTGTTGTGGCTCTCAGCATGTGGAAAAGCAAACGGTTCTTTGAAGGCTCCTCAGTCGAACCAACTATGAACTGGGACTAGCACTGGCTCTGAACTAGCACCTGGTTCATTCTGGTGGAAAAGGGGTAAGTGATGACTAAGAATAATGAGCATCAAAAGTCAAGTCAAGTCAACTTTATTTATATAGCGCTATTAACAATGCAGATTGTTTCAAAGGAGCTTCACAGTGTTAAACAGGAAAATAATGCAACAGAAATTGATTCGGCTATACAGCCACTCTGGAGAAAACAGTGATGTTATCCAGCTCATTTCAATTATCATACAGTGACAATGTGGGCAGTAATTTAGTTGGTGTATTTAATTTAGTTTAGTAACTCAATTTATTTGGATATTTAGTTGAAAATTTAGTGTCCCCAACTGAGCAAGCCAAGCCACATGGAATACAGCTCATTATATTCTGGGTGACCAATATCAAAACCAGTTCTCGTGGAATAGAAAACACAGATAGTGGGGGCGTTGAAGAGACGTTGCAGTGACGCTAGTCTTTAGGCTATAAAGCCGATCAGCACAGCTGTGCCCGGAATTGTGCTCTCGCAGCAGTGTATCTCCGTAACATCCGATTTAATCGTCCAGTAAAAAGCAGTGATGATGAAAAACCCACCATAATCTTAACCAGGCATACGGAACACACCTCAGACCGCAGGATATTAATCACCACGAACCTCATCTGCTTCACCAGAAGAAGTTCGCACAACAACGAGCTCCGCTGAGGGTATGTCGATTAATTCCTCGGTCCACTCTCAAGCCCTTGCACAACGTGCCGGAAATTGAAGAACATCATGAATAATGCCCTACCAGGTGACACGCACCAAACACATTTATAGCCCTCGTGACTAGAGCTAAACCACCATCCAGCCGAGCCGTTATTGGCGGAGTGAAGGCCTACTGCCACAATAGTAAGGCCTATTTTCGCACCGTGACCACGGGAGCGGGTTTACAGTCTGAATCTCTTACCAGTGGTTAAATTGGGCCAGGGCTCTCCGGGGCTCAGCCCCGGCACATAAGCCTGCTCGTTTGTGTCCTGATGTGCATGTTTGCAGTCAGTTGCCTACTGGAAATTATGTCACATAAAATTTGATGAAAGTGATGCTTTTGAAAACATATTTCTGACAATAAATGAACAATTTTTGAAATGGCATGTCTATTTTGTCTCGGCGGAGCTGAGATGAGAACAATCGGAACACGGCCGTATTCTTGTTCGGCTGCTTAATCTCGTTGTCAGTCGACCTTGATCGCGCACCGCTCGCGCATGCGCATCTAGGTGACACGGATAAATGTACGCAGCATCCAGAAATGTGCAAAAAGTTCCCTGGCCTTGAATGACAAGGTAAGGAATGACAAGGCTAAATCAAAATTAAATAACCAATACTAGGTTGACCATGTGATTTTTCTCAGAAGATGTTTTGAGCATTTTACTTCAGACACCGGATTATCAGCAAACTGCCAAGAGAACTGCAAGCTGGCTACTCAAAATAAACTAGCAATCTATTCAGTCAGCACATTTGTGTTTGAACTGTGTGAATTACAGAAATATAAGACTTGCTAGACATAATTTTAGCTACCAAGCAACCTTTACACAAGGATTTTATTTTTGTGACTTGTGCATACCTTGATGTGAAATGACGCAGAGTAGGCTGTGTATTTGTTTGTGTGTATCCACCCAAGAAGAGGAAACTGACTGCTTTCTTCAAAAGGTGGGCTGATATTCCAGACATTTTAGCATGAATAGCTCTGAAACAGGTTGGCAGTAGAGATGGGATGGAATGAAAATTACCAAAATTATCACAGTTTTCGGTATTATCGTGGTATTTTTAGGGTGTGTTCAGTATGTTCATAAAGCACTGACAGCCTGTCAGTGACAGGCCTACACAAGCTGAAATAGTTTCAAAAAGTGTAACTGTTTAATATATTACAAAGATATAGGCAACATGCTTGTAAAACTATTGAAAACTGGCTACTGAAACACTGAAAGAACTTGAACCAGAGATGTCTGACTGAGATCCAGGAAGATTTATTAACTCCAACGCGAAGTCAACTATGAAGTTGTATTTGACGTTACATGTGAAGTTGGATGTGGTTCTGAAATATAAGAAAATAATAATGCACATTAATGAGCATCTGACTTACTATGAAAATTATTTACCAAAACGAAATGGTATAGCCACCATCATACAAGAAACAATACTAAAAATTACATTCATTTCTCTGTAATAATTAACATATTTACAACGGTAATCGTCTCATCCCTAGTTGGCAGCAGACTTTACAGCAATGTACTCAGTAGATTTACCAGATGATTTAATTGATATCATATCAACATTCTATTTATGTTAAAGTTACGATGACTAAGATATGATCTGCTTCTAAGTCCGTTATACAGGCATGAGTTAAGAATCATCATTAGCATTGGCATTAAGCATTCTTCCTTTTGTATTTCCCCTCATATGTAGAGTGGAGCTGAAGACTGGAAGAAATGGCACTGGACAGGGTGACAGAAGTGAGGAGGCGTGCAAAGAGGTGGAAATAATTTTTTCAACAATTACATTTCATGTAAATAAAGTTGTGTGCAGGTCTCCTTCAAGGACAGGCTAATGTTAGAGGTCCCTCTAGTGGACAGAACGTACATACAACCACATGCTTGTAATGGCATTGACAATTAATAAGAATGATAGTGTAGTACATATTATTTTACAGGCTGCAATTGAGCACTAAATATTTGAATATTATTCGAATATTAAAAAAAATATTGAATGGAATTCAAATGGTATTATAGAGGAAGATTGACAGCTCTATTATGTAGTGACTGTACCGATATAGTTTCTCGCAGACAATGTTGCAATTTTGAACTATATCCATCTCCCCCACCTCTACTCTGGACAGGGCCGAGGTGCTGTGGACATGGGCTAGGACACTGGAGCTGTGGACATGGGGCAGGACAGTGGAGCAGGAGGTGGAGCCTGTCACAACCTGCCTGACTGCTGGAAGATACACCAGTATGAATACTTCTGTAAGACCCACCCATTTCTTATGGAAAAGAAATTTAAATGAAATTTCTTATGGAAAAAGTTGCGATGCAAAACATGTAGTGCTGTAAGATCACTCGGAGCAGAGCATAGTGGTAAACTCAGGTACACCTTATCAAGTGAATGGCAAAATTGTCTGGTTGGCCCTTATGGTAACACAACGGCAAAACAAATGAAATCTTTGAATAACATTTAAAAAAAAAAAAAATGAACATAGTGTTTCTCAAAGACATAAAATAGCTGAAAGTATGCTTAAAAAGCAACAAGACAAAACATTAGAAACAAGTTTTCTCAGAACCGAGTCTGAAATTCTCGAGTCTACTTTCAGTGTGTTTAGAACAGCCTACTATGTAACAAAGAGCAACCGGCCTTACACCGAACATCCAAAACTCATTGACTTGCAGATGCTTAACGGTGTGTTAACGGTAATTCGGATCCATTGACCTTCTTTTTAGATTTGCTTGAGTTAATGCTGTTTGGACAATGTAAGCAGTGCTATACAATCATCTCATAGCTTCAAGTAAAGTTCTTAAGAGGAACTCCAATGAGAGGAGTATGTATCATGGCTTAGCAACAAAGTTAAATTCTGTTGGTTTTGTTAAGAACCTTGGACTTATGATGGATGCACTCGAAGAACTCAAAGATCTCTCTGAGGCTCTGCAGAACAGAGACATTAGATTGTCTCAGTCAGTGACTCTCATCAAGAGGCAGATCAGGGTTTTTAGTTCAATGAGTAGAGAACCTGAGAGTGGTCATTTCTATAAGAAAGCATGTGACGCAGTGATGGAAGGGTTGTTCAATGGCATAGAATTGCACAGTGACAGAAGCCAGAAAGTCATCAAGCCAGAAAGGTTTTATGAAACTTTGAAAACCAACATGGAGGCAAGAATGGTGACAGAGGAAGAAGAGTCCTTGTTTCAAAAGGTGAACATTCTTAACAAAACAACTTCCTTTACCTCAAATGTATGGGGATCATGGACTAAGGGAGGTTTGCAATCTTTTTAATATTGGCTTTACTGGCATGAAGGCAAGCTTTAGGGATTTCAAAAGTGACCCCAGTCAACCCATGACTACACCACTGCTGAGAATTGAAAATGTGTCCTCTCTAATGTTTGTTAATATTGTCAGCCCTCCATTAGCATCCTGGGAGCCCACTAAATTTGTTAGAAAGTGGGTAGCAAGGAGGAGATCTGCAGAATGCCTGGCGTGTAAGAAAAGGCAGAGTAATACTAAGGTGTTTGCATACCAGCCATTATGGGAAGTAATGAAGTTATACATGAGTTATAGATGTGTGTACTCTGTTCTGTGTACTGTTTTTAAGAATGTGTATGAAATGTAAAATCTAAATTAAATTACAAAGGTAAAACACAAATACACTCACCTAAAAGATTATTAGGAACACCTGTTCAGTTTCTCATTAATGCAATTATCTAATCAACCAATCACATGGCAGTTGCTTCAATGCATTTATGGGTGTGGTCCTGGTCAAGACAATCTCCTGAACTCCAAACTGAATGTCAGAATGGGAAAGAAAGGGGATTTAAGCAATTTTGAGCGTGGCATGGTTGTTGGTGCCAGGCGGGCCGGTCTGAGTATTTCACAACTTACTGGGATTTCACAAGTTACAAGTTACTGCTCAGTTACTGGGATTTTCATGCACAACCATTTCTAGGGTTTACAAAGAATGGTGTGAAAAGGGAAAAACATCCAGTATGCGGCAGTCATGTGGGCGAAAATGCCTTGTTGATGCTAGAGGTCAGAGGAGAATGGGCAGACTGATTCAAGCTGATAGAAGAGCAACTTTGACTGAAATAACCACTCGTTACAACCGAGGTATGCAGCAAAGCATTTGTGAAGCCACAACACGCACAACCTTGAGGCGGATGGGCTACAACAGCAGAAGACCACTCATCTCCACTACAAATATAGTGTGGAAAAAGACAGGAAAAAGAGGCTACAATTTGCACAAGCTCACCAAAATTGGACAGTTGAAGACTGGAAAAGTGTTGCCTGGTCTGATGAGTCTCGATTTCTGTTGAGACATTCAGATGGTAGAGTCAGAATTTGGCATAAACAGAATGAGAACATGGATCCATCATGCCTTGTTACCACTGTGCAGGCTGCTGGTGGTGGTGTAATGGTGTGGGGGATGTTTTCTTGGCACACTTTAGGCCCTTTAGTGCCAATTGGGCATCGTTTAAATGCCACGGCCTACCTGAGTATTGTTTCTGACCATGTCCATCCCTTTATGACCACCATGTACCCATCCTCTGATGGCTACTTCCAGCAGGATAATGCACCATGTCACAAAGCTCGAATAATTTCAAATTGATTTCTTGAACATGACAATGAGTTCACTGTACTAAAATAGCCCCCACAGTCACCAGATCTCAACCCAATAGAGCATCTTTGGGATGTGGTGGAACGGGAGCTTTGTGCCCTGGATGTGCATCCCACAAATCTCTATCAACTGCAAGATGCTATCCTATCAATATGGGCCAACATTTCTAAAGAATGCTTTCAGCACCTTGTTGAATCAATGCCACGTAGAATTAAGGCAGTTCTGAAGGCGAAAGGGGGTCAAACACAGTATTAGTATGGTGTTCCTAATAATCCTTTAGGTGAGTGTAAATTCAAATGTTGATTGTAAAACTAACCAGTGTTATCATAATTTTAATATCTTAATAATAGGCAGTTTGTAATGAGGCAACCACTGGAGCCAGAAATCAAAACTACATTCTTGGTTGCCAAGCTGGCAGCTTTGAAGAGCTTATGTTGAGTCCTGGTTAGACTATGTATGTGTTTATTTGCCTTTGTGTGTGTGTGTGTGTGTGTGTGTGTATGTGTGTTGTAGTAGTAAAGAGAGACAATGGGAGAAGGAAGTTTGTGTGAGGTGGACCTGGTCACCACAGACCCAAATCTTCTCAGTTGTTGCTACTGTCATATGCTGCCTCTTCATGTGGCACATTATGTTTTCACATTGTATTGGTCACTATATCATAACAAGGTAATACAATGTGTAATCAAGTGATGACTGATTAACAGTAATGTAAATGCTAAATGTCCTAATACCTGTCGATACTACAACAATGCAAAGTATAGACTCTTAACCTTGCAGTTTTTGCACAAAACTCTCCAGAAAGTGGCATTTAATGATTTAAAAAAAAAAAAAAATAATTCATGGGGGAGCATACCCCTGGACCCCCCTAGGGAGAGGCCCCTCGAGCGTTTAGCTGTTTGGCAGGGAAGCGTTTTTCTCACAAATAACGAAAAATTCTGTGTTTGGCGGGTAAAGAGTTAAAGGGATAGTTCACCCAAAAATTTAAATTCTGGCATTAATTCCTCACCCTCATGTCGTTCCAAACCCATAAGGCCTTCATTCATCTATGGAACAAAAATTCAGATATTTTTGACGATATCCGAGAGCTTGTGGTGTTCACATGAACAGCATCGGGGGCCCGTTTCAGAAAGGAGGTTAAGTGAAAACTCTATATGTTAAACCTGAAATGAGGGAAACACTGTGTTTTCTTACTTTGTATTTTTGTCAAGTGGCAGATAATTTAACTTGTTTTAAGTAAACTTTGCTTACTTTAGATTTAGATTTTATTTTGTATGTAGATATTTATATTTGTACTTGAAATATGACAAAAATACTCATTTTGTGCAGTTTGAATGAATGGGGGGTGGGGTGGACCGAAATAAACTCTGGGTTTACCAAAGAAAACCTGCTCCTGACCAGGTTAGGTTCACAGAGTAAGTTACCCTGGTAACTGACTCTGAGTATAAGTTACCTCTCTTTTTGAAACAGTCTTGACTTACCCGGCTTTCTCGGGTTTAATATACCTCTCATTCTGAAACAGAAAAGCATTCTTTGCAGTGCAGATACATTCATTCATTGCTCATATTTCATCATGAGGACACTGTCAAAGTGACAAAAAAGGCATGTCCTTTTATAAAGGATCCTGACGTTCATGTTTCCTTTAGGATTTCCAGTGGTTGGACGCATTGATGACACTCATAATCCCATCATTTTATGAATCAACATCAACACTTTCTGAAAATGGATTACTGTATGGAATGGAAGGATGCTGCCAGATTGTCACAATTCGTCCTGTGTGAGTGCCCATGTGAACCACCTGAGGGCACTCCACTCCAGACTGTCACTCCATCTAGGACTACATCACCCATAATCCTTTGCCCGGACTCTTCAACACCCATTGATTACATCCACCTGCACCTCATTTCCTAGTTAGCTCACCCTATATAAGCCTGTTCATTCTGTCAGTCATGGCCAAGTCTTGTTTTGTTATTCACTGCATTTCTGAGCGTTTCCCTGGTTTCATGTCTGTCGGTTTTTGGATTTCTTGCCTGTCTCCCGGATTACCCTTTTGCCTGTCACTCCTGCCTTGTTTGCCTGTTTGGACTGCTTTCCCGTGTATGACCTTTTTGCCTGTACTTTTGACTACGATTGTGGATTACCCTTTTATTAAAAGCTGCATTTGGATTCTCAACCTCTGTCTCGGAGCAGTACGTTACAGAAGACTTGGCCACTATGAATCCAGCAGCACAGTTAATGCGTCTCCGTCAGGGAGATCGCCCCATCGAGGACTATGTAGAGGACTTCATTGAGCTGGCCCATTTGACTTCAATGGACGAGGTGTGCCTCATGATATTTTTCAGAGGAGGACTATCTGAGCCACTCAGTTCTAACATGCCTTTGCACGATCCTAATTGCTCTCTAAAAAACTACATTGATATTGCATTGCAACTGAGCGGTTCTGCTTTTACAGTGGGTATAATGGAGAAGGATAGTGACATACCCACTGCATCTGCTATGCATGTGTCTTCGGACGACATGGCCACCAGTCCAGTCGGGCCTGCAATTCACGTCACTTCTGCCGATCCAGAGACAGAGCTTCACGTCACTTCTGCCGATCCAGAGACTGAGCTTCACGTCACTTCTGCCGATCCAGAGACAGAGCTTCACGTCACTTCTGCCGATCCAGAGACAGAGCTTCACGTCACTTCTGCCGATCCAGAGACAGAGCTTCACGTCACGTCTGCCGATCCAGAGACCGAGCTTCACGTCACGTCTGCCGATCCAGAGACCGAGCTTCACGTCACGTCTGCCGATCCAGAGACCGAGCTTCACGTCACGTCTGCCGATCCAGAGACCGAGCTTCACGTCACGTCTGCCGATCCAGAGACCGAGCTTCACGTCACTTCTGCCGATCCAGAGACAGAGCTTCACGTCACTTCTGCCGATCCAGAGACAGTGGACGCAGGTGTCCCGTGTCCCGAGTCCAGTGAGGGCTCCGGCCCGTGTCCCGAGTCCAGTGAGGGCTCCGGCCCGTGTCCCGAGTCCAGTGAGGGCTCCGGCCCGTGTCCCGAGTCCAGAGAGGGCTCCGGCCCGTGTCCCGAGTCCAGAGAGGGCTCCGGCCCGTGTCCCGAGTCCAGAGAGGGCTCCGGCCCGTGTCCCGAGTCCAGAGAGGGCTCCGGCCCGTGTCCCGAGTCCAGAGAGGGCTCCGGCCCGTGTCCCGAGTCCAGAGAGGGCTCCGGCCCGTGTCCCGACTCCAGAGAGGGCTCCGGCCCGTGTCCCGAGTCCAGAGAGGGCTCCGGCCCGTGTCCCGAGTCCAGTGAGGGCTCCGGCCCGTGTCCCGAGTCCAGTGAGGGCTCCGGCCCGTGTCCCGAGTCCAGTGAGGGCTCCGGCCCGTGTCCCGAGTCCAGTGAGGGCTCCGGCCCGTGTCCCGAGTCCAGTGAGGGCTCCGGCCCGTGTCCCGAGTCCAGTGAGGGCTCCGGCCCGTGTCCCGAGTCCAGAGAGGGCTCCGGCCCGTGTCCCGAGTCCAGAGAGGGCTCCGGCCCGTGTCCCGAGTCCAGAGAGGGCTCCGGCCCGTGTCCCGAGTCCAGAGAGGGCTCCGGCCCGTGTCCCGAGTCCAGAGAGGGCTCCGGCCCGTGTCCCGAGTCCAGAGAGGGCTCCGGCCCGTGTCCCGAGTCCAGAGAGGGCTCCGGCCCGTGTCCCGAGTCCAGAGAGGGCTCCGGCCCGTGTCCCGAGTCCAGAGAGGGCTCCGGCCCGTGTCCCGAGTCCAGAGAGGGCTCCGGCCCGTGTCCCGAGTCCAGAGAGGGCTCCGGCCCGTGTCCGGCCCGTGTCCCGAGTCCAGAGAGGGCTCCGGCCCGTGTCCCGAGTCCAGTGAGGGCTCCGGCCCGTGTCCCGAGTCCAGAGAGGGCTCCGGCCCGTGTCCCGAGTCCAGAGAGGGCTCCGGCCCGTGTCCCGAGTCCAGAGAGGGCTCCGGCCCGTGTCCGGCCCGTGTCCCGAGTCCAGAGAGGGCTCCGGCCCGTGTCCCGAGTCCAGAGAGGGCTCCGGCCCGTGTCCCGAGTCCAGTGAGGGCTCCGGCCCGTGTCCCGAGTCCAGTGAGGGCTCCGGCCCGTGTCCCGAGTCCAGTGAGGGCTCCGGCCCGTGTCCCGAGTCCAGAGAGGGCTCCGGCCCGTGTCCCGAGTCCAGAGAGGGCTCCGGCCCGTGTCCCGAGTCCAGAGAGGGCTCCGGCCCGTGTCCCGAGTCCAGAGAGGGCTCCGGCCCGTGTCCCGAGTCCAGAGAGGGCTCCGCCTCCAGTCACGAGTCCAGAGAGGGCTCCGCCTCCAGTCACGAGTCCAGAGAGGGCTCCGCCTCCAGTCACGAGTCCAGAGAGGGCTCTTACCGGGCCGCCTGCACCGTCGTGGGGGTCTTCAACCTCACCTGCACTGCTGTGGTGGTCGTCTGCTCCGCCGTGGGGGTCTCCAAGACCGTCTGCACTGCTGTGGTGTTCGTCTGCTCCGCCGTGGGGGTCTTCAACCTCACCTGCACTGCTGTGGTGGTCGTCTGCTCCGCCGTGGAGGTCTTCAAGACCGTCTGCACTGCTGTGGTGGTCGTCTGCTCCGCCGTGGGGGTCTCCAAGACCGCTTGTGCTGCTGTGGTGGTCGTCTGCTCCGCCGTGGGGGTCTTCAACCTTGTCTGCACTGCTGTGGTGGTCGTCTGCCAAGCCGTGGGGGTCTTCAACCTCGTCTGCGCTGTGGTGGTCGTCTGCTCCACCCTGGCTGCCTGCGCCACCCTGGTCATCTGTCTGGCCTGCACCACCCTGGTCATCTGTTCAGCCTGCTCCTTCCTGGTCTTCTGCTCGGTCTCCAGGCCCTCTTCCGCTCCATGGGCCTGGCCCTCCATCCCACCCCCTGGTCCGCCTCCGCTCCACCTCCCTCCGGTATTATTATTATAGGAGTGTCTGGAAGCCACTCCTTAGGAGGGGGGCTATGTCACAATTCGTCCTGTGTGAGTGCCCATGTGAACCACCTGAGGGCACTCCACTCCAGACTGTCACTCCATCTAGGACTACATCACCCATAATCCTTTGCCCGGACTCTTCAACACCCATTGATTACATCCACCTGCACCTCATTTCCTAGTTAGCTCACCCTATATAAGCCTGTTCATTCTGTCAGTCATGGCCAAGTCTTGTTTTGTTATTCACTGCATTTCTGAGCGTTTCCCTGGTTTCATGTCTGTCGGTTTTTGGATTTCTTGCCTGTCTCCCGGATTACCCTTTTGCCTGTCACTCCTGCCTTGTTTGCCTGTTTGGACTGCTTTCCCGTGTATGACCTTTTTGCCTGTACTTTTGACTACGATTGTGGATTACCCTTTTATTAAAAGCTGCATTTGGATTCTCAACCTCTGTCTCGGAGCAGTACGTTACACAGATGGTAGTAAGGGATATATGCCATAACCCCCACCACAGCTGTTAAATACATTTAATTTACAATTTTTATGGTCATCTTTATTTCCTACAAGTACTTTATTCTTTTTCCTGTTGGATTTTAATATTCTTCCTCCATCTCTCCTCTTCATCTGTCAGTGGTGCTGGTGTTTGGCTGGCCTGAGTAGAATGCAACAGGTCAGGTTGGATCAGAGAACATTTCATTATGTGAAAAGAGCATAGACCCTTTTCATATTTTCACATTTCTGGGTTTCTCAGAGCGGAAGTCGTCATAGTTGGGTTAATTTTTATAGCGGTGAATGAGAGAATACATTAAATATATTTTTAATGTCCCCATTTGCTCAAATAGAAAAAGAAAAAACCCACAATAGTGATTTCACAACTTTCAAAAAGAGGGAAAAAATAGATTGAGATTGATAACGGCAGTGAAAAGAGAGAAACGTATAATACGTTGTACGTATAATATGCCATAAAGTGTGCATCATTTGCACGCGAAAAACGGCGTACCATATGAATGGCGTACCGGCGTACCAAAACCATTTTGCCGTATACATTCCACAAGAGTGCAAACTCGTATTATTTGTATGCATTTTTGTGAGATCGGCCTCGAAAAGCTGCTGCACATTGGACACTGAATGATATTTATTTAATATGTCAAATGTTTGTAAAGTCATTAAACCTACACCCATGAACCTTTTTGCTTAAAGCTTTACCAGATTTAATTATGGTTTTATTTTTCATTTTTTAGCAGAAAAATGAACTCGAAAGCGCTGGACTATTTACAATGGAAACTTGCTCAGGCTAGAACTAAATTGTTGAATAAAGTTGTTATTTTTATTGTTTTTGCGCACAAAAAGTATTCTCGTCGCTTCATAAAATTAAGTTTGAAACATTGGAGACTATTTTAATGTTGTCTTTACAACCCTTCTGGACCTTGAAAGCGTTAATTAAATTCCTGTCTATAGAGGTGTCAGAGAGCTCTCGGATTTCATAAAAAATATCTTAATTTGTCTTTCGAAGATGAACAAAGGTTTTAAGGGTTCGGAATGACATGAGGGTGAGGAATTAATGACATAATTTTTTATTTTTGTGGCAACTGACCCTTTAAGCACTCATATAGATACAGTACTGACAAACATAATCCGCTGCTTTGTGAACGTATGATGCTGTTTTGGAGCTGTACATCTTTGCCGCTTGTCATTTAAACTCATTAATTCGATCTAATTCAAATGTTTGGACTTTGTCCTAATGCAATAACAACCAATCTGGGATTAAAGACTAAGCATACCATTTTAATATCCAGAAATGAAGGTTAACAAAAATAAATGAGCAAATACAATAAATGCAAAATGCAATAACTTGCAGAATAGAGTTGTGTAAAACTGTTACATATGATTAACAGAAGTGGGAGAGTTTCCCTGAACGGTGCAGATACAGGATAGGCTGCACAAAACCTCCCACAATAAAAAAAGCAAAACTAATAGGCAAGACAACTAAAAAATCTTGTTGTATCAGAATACACAAGATCGATGAGATTATGAAAGGGGCATATATGATTAACATTGTCACACTAGTTATCATAATAAGATGAAATGCTCTTCTCTTCATGTGGTTTTCCTCATCTCTCTCTCTCCCTCTCTCTCCTGGTCCTGACTGCTTCAGAGCTCTGAGAACAGCCACACAGCAGAACAACTGAATGGAGAGGAAGAAGAGGAACTGCAGAAATGTTGTTTGAGAGAAAGATAAACATAGAGAACAAACAGGAGCCAACACCCAAAAGCCAGACAACGACAGAAACTACACATTTATATCTAAATGACCTGTACTTCAGAAAGGTTACAGGATGAACCACTGCCAGATAACGCTCAACACAGATCAGACACTGAAACAGAGGACGGATGGTGATGGCAAGTCCAAGTGAAAGTCTCTGTATTGTCACAAAAATTGGACTACTTTCTGACAGCAGAAAGGCCAAAGAAGACAATGAGAAAAGGATCTCACAAACATTAAGATTGAAGTTGAAAAATTCGGATGCAACTCCATTTCTTCCCCTGACAATAAGCCACATAACATAGGAGTATGTAGGAACACCGGAGAATAGATTAAAGCACAGCACAACGATCCGCAGACCATCCAGTGATGAAGATGTTTGTGTTGTGAAGTGTCACCGGTGCAGGCCGGGGCGGACTCGGATGACAGCCGCCCCTGACTCCAGACACCACCGCGAGGAGCCGACACCACAGGCACGCAACAGACGGACAAATGAGGAGGCTAGTAATTGAGTTCAAAAATAACAATCTTTATTGAATAATGATCGGCTTGAGGAAAGACTGAGCAACTCCTGTCTTCTCGGGCTATTGGACCGGAGTAGCCGCTGGAACGATTCTCCACAACGTTGCGGCACATCTGCAGGACTCAAACAGTAAGTAACAGGATATGTTCACTTCCTCAACAGCAGATTCTCGTATCAGGACGTGAGAAGGGGAATTATAACTTTAAAACTCACTTCACAGCGTTGCTGCACGTCTGCAGGACTCAGACGGTATGTGACAGGTAAGGTTTCTTCTCTTAACAGCAGATCCTCTTGTCAGGACGTGAGCGGGGAATTATAACTTCAAACTCACTTCGCAGCGTTGCTACACATCTGCAGGACTCAAACAGTAAGTAACAGGTAATGTTCACTTTCTCAACAGCAGATTCTCTTATCAAGGCATGAGAGGGGAATTATAACTTTAAACTCACTTCGCAGCGTTGCTACACATTTCACAGCGTTACTGCACATCTGTAGGACTCAGGTGGTAGGTAACAGGTAAGGTTTCTTCTCTCAACAGCAGATTCTTTCATCAGAACATAAAAGGGAAATCGTGACTTTAAAACTCACTTCACAGCGTTGCTGCACGTCTGCAGGACTCAGACAGTAAGGAACAGGTAATGTTGCTTCTCTCAACGGCAGATTCTTTCATCAGAGCATAAAAGGGAAATTGTGACTTTAAAACTCACTTCACAGCATTGCTGCACATCTGCAGGACTCAGACGGTAGGTGACAGGTAAGGTTTCTTCTCTTAGCAGCCGATTCTCTTAACAGAACGTGAGAGGGAAATTGTGACTTTAAAACTCACTTCGCAGCGTTGCTGCAGTCTTCAGGATTCTTTCCTCGACATCAAACACTTTCATCAGACATTAGCAAGAGACTCAATGGGCAGCTTTACCAGCAATGTTGTACATCTTCAGAGCTCCATCAGCACGTATCCCGGTTCAGACTTTTCCACAGCTATACAGTTCTTCCCGAGACTTGTAATTTCAGAGGGAGAGAGAGAGTTAACAGGAGCCTTCAATGAGAGATTACTTCACGACAACACTCAGTGGAAGAGAGGATAATACAAAGCATTACTTCACCAGTTCAGTTGTATCGTTCTGGAATTTAGATGGAGACAAGTAGATCATTTCACAAGAATGAAAGCAGGCGTTGGGAGACTCTTCTCAGCATAGCACACAGCACTCGTGTTCACTTCAAATCCACAGCATTAATTCGGCGTGCATCAAGTAAGGCAAACAACTGCAAATCACTCACACAGTAAGGCTGATCAGAAGCCTCGCTTCATTCATGCAATTCAATGGGAATATTCAGCTCTAATTCCTCCCCAGCGTATCTGAAACAGATGTCCTCCTCAATAGTAATTTTCACATGCACAGTCTTTTCTTCAAGCTTTATATTTGATTCAATGATGTAATTAATTCACTTATCTTTCTCTCTTCCTCTTCCAGCGCAGGTCCAAGCAGCCGTTTAGTCCAGTAACATTCCACAAGCAGCTTTAAACGACAGACTCCAATGCCAGTTCTTCACTCACACGAATTTCCAGGATTACAGCGTCCAATGTGAGCGCTCAAACAGGAGATCTTCTACCCCAAGACACAACGACAGAGACCCAGCCAAACGACTGATTACCTGGACGACCTCAACTCTCAACCCTCCACTTTCCAACCTCCGAACCTGCTTCTGCAACTTCTCTTCTGAATGGCTCTTTTATCCTCCTCTTGTGAAGCAGAAAGCCTGTGCAACCACCGCTCCTCTCTCTCTCACACCTGCCGTGCATCAGCAGTAATTTGGGTGGGACAATATCCCCGCTACACCCGGAACCGGAGTGAGGTGTTACACCAACACAGTTCCCCTCGGGGAACATGGAAAGAACGAAAGGTTCCGCTTTGCCCAGCATTTTGTCACCCGTGACATCCCCCCCTGCCAATCGGTTCTAGTCCCTAGAACCGGTCTTTCTAATGCCAGTCGCCATATCTCTCAGGTGGCTGTCCTCGGTTGTCCCGCTGGGACCGTCGGGGTGGCGTGGGTGGAGCCACTCGGGCCTCCACTTCGGGGTTCCCTGGAACTATTGCCCACCCTATCATGGGTACATTGGGGGCAGGCGGCGCACTCGGTGTTTCAGCTGCTGGCTGTGGATAGTTCGGACATGGACGGAGCAAATTTCGATGAAGTACTCGTATGGGTCCCGGTTTTCCCTCAGGCCGTACCGAGTAGACTGGAGCATCAGGCCCCTGTCGGTGTTCCACCACATATGGTGTCGATTCCCAACGATCATGGAGCTTTCCTTTCCCTGGACGTCGGTTGTCCCTTACCAGCACTCGCTCTCCAGGCAGTAAAGGGGCTTCTCTGGCAGTTCGATCATACAGTCGCTTGTTCTTAGCTGCTGCAGCACTCAAATGGCCTGACACTCGCTTGTAGGCATTTAGTAATTGTTGGTGGTGTTGATTTACCCAGTCTGTGGTGTTGTACTCTCCTTCGGTGGCCTCGGTACCCAGGAGCAAGTCTACAGGTAGGCGTAGATGACGCCCAAACATGAGATAAGAAGGGGCATACCCGGTGATGCTGTGCACACTATTGTTATAGGCTTGTAGTAACGTAGGGAGGCTCTCGGCCCATCGACACTGCTGCTCACTCTCCAACGTTCCCAATAGTCCCAACAGGGTCTGATTGAATCTCTCGCACCCTCCGTTACCTTGGGGGTGATACGAAGTCGTGTGTGTCTTTCGACAACCATAGAGATGGCTCAGCTCCTGTATGACTCGGGACTCAAAATTTGGACCTTGGTCCGAATGGAGGATCTCTGGACAGCCGAACGGCTGTATTACCGTTCTCCAAAGGGCATTGGCTGTAGTCGCTGCCGTCTGGTCTACGGTGGGGACGGCCCAGGCGTACTTGGTAAACAGATCGGTCATTACCAGGATATTTTGATATCGATCTGCGGGTCGCCCTAGGGTCAGGAAGTCAATCCCCATGATGTGCAGAGGAGCCTTCGGCCGAAAGGGAACCAGTGGGGCTCGAGGCTCCTTCCGGCGTTTAAACAGCGTGCACCGTGGACAACTCTGAACAAACTCTTCAACTTTCTTCTCCATCTTTGACCAGTAGAAATACCTCCTCAGCAGCGACAAAGTCTTTTCTTGGCCCTGATGGCCAGCATGGGTGTGATAGGCAATCAACAGCTCTTGGACTTGGTCCTCTGGGACCACCACTTGATACCTGGTTTCCTGAGTTCTTGAATCTCGCAGTGAACGACAGATTACCCCTTCTCTGATCCGCAATCTCTTCCACTGTTTCAGGAGCTGTTGTACTCCCACTGTCTGAGCCTGCCTTTCCTCGGCTCGCAGCCTGAATCCTCGCCTGAGATACGAGGCGACCTGACACAGGTCTTCATCTCCCTGCTGTAATCCTCTCCACCGTCCGGGGTCCCATCCCCAACTGGACGGAACATCCCCCTGGGTCCCGGGAGCTTCCACGACTGCCACCAACAATTCATCCTCTTGACCAGGGGTATCGAGATGCGTTTGACCATCTCTCTGAATGGCTGGGAGTCTGGACAATGCATCAGCATTCGCGTTTTCTCTGCCAGGTCGATACTTAAGCCGATAGTCATAATTAGCAAGCTGGGCCACCCACCGCTGCTCCACTGCTCCCAACTTGGCAGTCTGCAAATGGACTAGAGGATTGTTGTCCGTGATCACCGTCACCTTAGCTCCCCACAGATAGTCTTTGAATTTCTCGGCCATGGCCCATTTCATGGCTAGCAACTCGATCTTGAAGGAACTGTAGTTTGCTGCGTTCCGCTCTGCAGGGTGTAAACTTCGACTGGCATAAGCAATTACCTTCTCTACTCCTTGTTGCTCTTGGGCTAGTACCGCCCCCAATCCTGCATTGCTGGCATCGGTATACAGGAGAAACGGCTGAGTGAAGTCTGCATAGGCTAGGATAGGAGCCCCCAGAAGTTCCTGCTTCAGATTCTGAAAGGCTGTTTCACACGCTGAGTCCCATTGCACCGTCGATGAGCTTCTGCCACGGGAACGTCCAGTGCCAGCAAGAAGCTGGTTCAATGGCTTAGCAAGCCCAGAGAATCCTTTAATAAATCGTCGATAATATCCCACGAAGCCTAGGAAGGACCGCACTTGTCTCACTGTTCGTGGGGGTTCCCAGCCTTGGACTGCTGCAACTTTCTCTGGATCAGGGGATATACCGGCAGCGCTGACTCGATGTCCCAGGAATTGTACCTCTTTGCGAAACAACTGGCATTTTTCTGGTCTCAACTTTAGCCCATACCTCTCCATGGCCCGGAAGGCATTCTCCAAGTGATGCAGGTGAGTTTGAAAGTCAGGGGAAAAAACGATTACATCGTCTAAATAGACCAGCGTGGACTCGACTAGTTGCCCTCCCAGGCATCGCTGCATAAGTCGCTGGAAGGTAGCGGGGGCGTTGCACAAACCGAACGGCATCCGGTCCCACTCGAATAGCCCGAACGGTGTGGTGAAGGCAGTTTTCTCTCGGTCGCGGTCATCCATCTGTACTTGCCAGTATCCGCTGGCCAGATCCAAGGTTGAATACCATGCTGCTTGGGTCAAACTCGTGAGTGAGTCTTCGATCCGCGGCAATGGGAATGCATCTTTCTTAGTCACACTATTGAGCTTGCGGTAGTCGACACAGAATCTCCAGGCTCCCGTTTTCTTCTGTACTAGGACTATCGGGGCTGCCCATGGACTACTACTTTCTCGAACAATCCCTCCATCTAGCATCCCCTTTAGCAAAGCGCGGACTTCAGTGTAGAGAGTCGGGGGCACCGGACGGTACCGCTCCCGACTAGGTGTTGCTTCACCGGTGGGTATTTGGTGCTTAATCACTCCTGTACAACCATAGTCTTCCTCATGGATTGCGAACACATGTTTCCACTTCTTCAGGAGCTCCTGGAGCTGTAACACTTGTCCTTCCTCCAGGTCCTCACCCTTCAAAGACTCCCCCATCAAATGGGTCGGCATTTCCCCTCTCACAGGGCCTGAACTGGCCTCCACTGGACGGACGGCAACTTCTACCACCGCAGGGCTCACCTGCCTGAAACAGACATCTTGTTGCTCTTGGACTTGGACAGGACGGACAGATGAAACTCGCACCAGACGTTGGTGTCGACGAAGGAGTACTGGGTAGGGATGGGCGTTTCGCACCTTCACTGAAACTCGCCCTCTTCGTATGACCGCCAGCCCATGGGCTACTTCGATGGGTTGACAATCTTCATGGGGCTCTACCAGGACGCAGTTACCTGACTCACGGGGTCCAGCAGGCACTCGGACCCAGAGAACAGCCTCGCTCCGGGCTGGAACAGACAGAGCGTACCGGCAGGCGACTCGACCGATATCTTCCCGCTCTTGCACCTGACTTGCTGCATGGACTCTTCGACAATCGGCCAGGATCCGGTCCCAGTCCTGCCTTGTTGCTAACGGGGACGTTCGGGCCGGTCGGCCTTCAAACAGCTCTTCCCAGCAATCCAGAATGACATTCATCCCTAGCAGTGCTCGATGGAGACCCAAGCAGTGGTCTCGAACAATAACGACACCCTTCTGGTGAACAGGGACCCCTCGAACCAGAAAGTCTACCATGATGTACCCAGTGTAAGGGATATCCAATCCATTCGCTCCACGTAATGTGAGTCTTGAAGTTTCCGTCCTGTGAAGCCGATGATCCGCGAATAACTCCAGAGCCAGACTCTCTGAAAACAAGGTGACCTGAGAACCTGTATCGACCAGACAATTAATCTTCATTCCATTAACTTGAACTTCCACGGTGGGGCAACGCCCAACCCAGTCGTCTCTCATCACTGGAACAGAACAAGGGTCTCTTGAAGGGGTCCCGGCCACTTGACCCACAGTGACCGGTGGGACTAAAAACCCCCTTGAGAACTTCGACGACGGTCGCACTGGCGACTGATGTGTCCCGGATTTCCACAATTGATACAGATGGGTCGACCCTGGTGGTCCCACTGAAACCGGGGGCCCGTCGGACGCGGAGGGCGGCGTACAGGTCCATGCCCCTCATCTGAGTATGATCTCCCTCGCACCATCGGTCCACCCTCGACTCGACCTCGATGAAGCTCACTCAAAAGGCTCCGAGACAACTCTGCCATCTGTCCCTTAACATCCTCCAGTAATTCTGTCCTCAATTCCTGCTTCCACTCATTTGACTCAACAGGCGCGGGTACGGTGGCGCTGCTGGCCGCCACACGAACTGGTGTCCGAGCCGTCTCTCCCTGATCGGACTCCAACGCCAAGGCCTCTTGTCGAAGAGCCTCAAAAGACATAGTGGGGTCTCGTCGAAGCTGGAGCCGTATGCCCTGGCGCACCGGTCCTTCACGCAGCCCCAAAACAAACTGGTCTCTTAATAAGCCATCTCCGTCTCCCAATCCATGATCTTGTCGACCTTTCAGCCGGCCAAACTGCTCTCGCAGTTTCAGGGAGTATGCTCGCAGAGTCTGCTGAGGCCCCTGCTGGCAGTTAAAGAACTGGGCACGAAGAATGGCTACCGGGGTAGAATCTCCATATACTTCAAACAAGAAATCAAAGATGTTCTTCGCAGTGGCCCGCGTGGCTTCTGATGCGGCAAGAACTTCTCTTTTAGCTTCTCCTTCTAACGATCCTAGCACAAACTGTACCTTTTGTGATGCGCTCAGTCCTTGTAGTCCAGCCAGATATTCTGTCTGCGCTTTCCAGTCCTGAAAACTCAGCTCCGATCCTGATCCTCCATAGCGTTGTGCCCAAGGGGCTCCCATCATGATGGGCACGACTTGCGAGCGAACTGGTGGGACCTCTTCGTCCGCCATCGCGTACCTGTGACCGCTCCAACTCACGGTGGCAACCCTGCCGACTTACGCCAAATTGTGTCACCGGTGCAGGCCGGGGCGGACTCGGATGACAGCCGCCCCTGACTCCAGACACCACCGCGAGGAGCCGACACCACAGGCACGCAACAGACGGACAAATGAGGAGGCTAGTAATTGAGTTCAAAAATAACAATCTTTATTGAATAATGATCGGCTTGAGGAAAGACTGAGCAACTCCTGTCTTCTCGGGCTATTGGACCGGAGTAGCCGCTGGAACGATTCTCCACAACGTTGCGGCACATCTGCAGGACTCAAACAGTAAGTAACAGGATATGTTCACTTCCTCAACAGCAGATTCTCGTATCAGGACGTGAGAAGGGGAATTATAACTTTAAAACTCACTTCACAGCGTTGCTGCACGTCTGCAGGACTCAGACGGTATGTGACAGGTAAGGTTTCTTCTCTTAACAGCAGATCCTCTTGTCAGGACGTGAGCGGGGAATTATAACTTCAAACTCACTTCGCAGCGTTGCTACACATCTGCAGGACTCAAACAGTAAGTAACAGGTAATGTTCACTTTCTCAACAGCAGATTCTCTTATCAAGGCATGAGAGGGGAATTATAACTTTAAACTCACTTCGCAGCGTTGCTACACATTTCACAGCGTTACTGCACATCTGTAGGACTCAGGTGGTAGGTAACAGGTAAGGTTTCTTCTCTCAACAGCAGATTCTTTCATCAGAACATAAAAGGGAAATCGTGACTTTAAAACTCACTTCACAGCGTTGCTGCACGTCTGCAGGACTCAGACAGTAAGGAACAGGTAATGTTGCTTCTCTCAACGGCAGATTCTTTCAGAGCATAAAAGGGAAATTGTGACTTTAAAACTCACTTCACAGCATTGCTGCACATCTGCAGGACTCAGACGGTAGGTGACAGGTAAGGTTTCTTCTCTTAGCAGCCGATTCTCTTAACAGAACGTGAGAGGGAAATTGTGACTTTAAAACTCACTTCGCAGCGTTGCTGCAGTCTTCAGGATTCTTTCCTCGACATCAAACACTTTCATCAGACATTAGCAAGAGACTCAATGGGCAGCTTTACCAGCAATGTTGTACATCTTCAGAGCTCCATCAGCACGTATCCCGGTTCAGACTTTTCCACAGCTATACAGTTCTTCCCGAGACTTGTAATTTCAGAGGGAGAGAGAGAGTTAACAGGAGCCTTCAATGAGAGATTACTTCACGACAACACTCAGTGGAAGAGAGGATAATACAAAGCATTACTTCACCAGTTCAGTTGTATCGTTCTGGAATTTAGATGGAGACAAGTAGATCATTTCACAAGAATGAAAGCAGGCGTTGGGAGACTCTTCTCAGCATAGCACACAGCACTCGTGTTCACTTCAAATCCACAGCATTAATTCGGCGTGCATCAAGTAAGGCAAACAACTGCAAATCACTCACACAGTAAGGCTGATCAGAAGCCTCGCTTCATTCATGCAATTCAATGGGAATATTCAGCTCTAATTCCTCCCCAGCGTATCTGAAACAGATGTCCTCCTCAATAGTAATTTTCACATGCACAGTCTTTTCTTCAAGCTTTATATTTGATTCAATGATGTAATTAATTCACTTATCTTTCTCTCTTCCTCTTCCAGCGCAGGTCCAAGCAGCCGTTTAGTCCAGTAACATTCCACAAGCAGCTTTAAACGACAGACTCCAATGCCAGTTCTTCACTCACACGAATTTCCAGGATTACAGCGTCCAATGTGAGCGCTCAAACAGGAGATCTTCTACCCCAAGACACAACGACAGAGACCCAGCCAAACGACTGATTACCTGGACGACCTCAACTCTCAACCCTCCACTTTCCAACCTCCGAACCTGCTTCTGCAACTTCTCTTCTGAATGGCTCTTTTATCCTCCTCTTGTGAAGCGGAAAGCCTGTGCAACCACCGCTCCTCTCTCTCTCACACCTGCCGTGCATCAGCAGTAATTTGGGTGGGACAATATCCCCGCTACACCCGGAACCGGAGTGAGGTGTTACACCAACACAGTTCCCCTCGGGGAACATGGAAAGAACGAAAGGTTCCGCTTTGCCCAGCATTTTGTCACCCGTGACATGAAGTTGCCATATTGATCCTCAGATGAGGTGGAGTTCCCATTGGAGTCGCTCATCTGTTCTGATGACTGGATGAAACGACCAAAATATCAGTCAAATTACAGCCATCAATAAAAGAAATAAGATGTGTACACCTGTATCTCACATCTTACACTAGAGAATATATAAAGAAGTCCACCATCTGAAATATAATTCAATTACAAGATTCACTGCTTAATTTCATGGAAAAACACAGTTCAAATAAATATAATTTTCAAACAATTATAAAGCTCACTCTTCAAATTTACTAATGTTTACTACAATAATGTTAAAACAGTAAATGCTGATTAAACAATGATAAATGTTCTGTAATTTCTTTTCTGTGAAACAAATACATCTTACTCCCATTTTACATCAGAGCTAATCTAAACATGCCTATAACTCTTATAGTCTGACTGCTAACCAAAGATACGATAATATACATGATTCAAGTGGGGAAAAACAGTAATAAATAATATATATTCAAAAAATGACTGTGTCACCTGAAGAGTGAACGCTGTCGTTCTGGATCACCATAAATCTCTAAACTGTCCTGGATATTTATACATGCTGTCACAAGGATATATGTGCTACATATTACATAAAAAACAAATAGTTAAAACATCTGAATAGAATAGGCAAACCTATACAATTTTCATACTGTAAATGTGGAAAATTCACATTTGAACGTTTCTGATACATAGGTCATTTACATCAATGCAAATCATCTTGTGGCATGACATGAAATCAGTGAAGGTTCTTTTTTAGACATGTAAAAAATTTATAAGCAGAGCTGAATGTCAACCGATACAGAACAACAGCAAAATGTAATTTATTTTAAG
Source organism: Romanogobio albipinnatus (assembly GCA_023566225.1). Taxonomy (NCBI): domain Eukaryota; kingdom Metazoa; phylum Chordata; class Actinopteri; order Cypriniformes; family Gobionidae; genus Romanogobio; species Romanogobio albipinnatus. The sequence goes on along the minus strand of CM042255.1, from coordinate 39,638,857 downwards.
AGCTAGAATAAGCACACAAAAATACTTTTTCATACAGTAAAGTATACGTGGTCTTCTTTTCAGACATGAATGCAGTTACTAAACTGGTTTTAGACAAAAAAGAAAATGTTTGAGTCAATATGTGAAGCTACATATTTGGTGTTTTATGTGAAATGTCACACCAAGTGATACGTATCTTTGGAATCCATCTACAAAACACAGAACAGACATTTATGTCGTCAGGTGACTAACTTTTTTATTCAGTTTCTTGTTTCTTAATATGTGACATATCTGTCAGTGAGATCAGATATTGTTTAAGGATTAAAACCATTGTGATATTTGTATTATATTCCCTGACATTCTACACAGTTCCCGAATTGCCCTTCAGTTACAAAACTTTCATAAACTAAATTCATACAGAAACACCCTTTCCTTTTAGTATCATTTGCATGGAAAACAATGCAGCTTGCTTGTATGTTCTCACGAAGACAGAGTGTAAATTAAAGTTTATTTAAAGCATTAAAGTGGTCATGAACTGGCTTTTTTTAAATACTGTTGTCTGAGATCAACTTATGACGTCCACGTGGTTTTTACATTCAAACACATCATAATGAATAAGTAATAGGCTATTTTCTACCCTTGTTTAAAGCATAGCTCCTGGAACGCTTCGTTTTTATGGGCGTGGCGCATTGAAGACTTGGAAGAAAATGCCCACTGCTATGATTGGTGCTATGAACAGTTTTGCAAGTTATAATGAGCTTCGACTCCCCCGTCAGTACAATGGCAACTGGAATGATTCGCCCACAGGGGACATTGAAAATGTCTTTATCAAACAAACATAATGATTTATCTCTCATCCACCCGCGATTAACTGCAAGGTATTTTTTTTATTACTTGGCCCACCCGATCAGTGGATATAACTGCAAACTGCAGGTTATACACACACACACACACACACACGTTTTTCATACAAACACAAGCCAAGTATGTGCATCAGCAAAATTTCACTGCGTGACAAATCACCATGATCAAATTTGTACTTTACTTCATATATCAAGTCAAGAGAGTGAGCAACACACATCAAGAAAGGAATGTTATTTCACTATTTAAAATAGCCCGTCGGCAGGCCGGTGATACATTTTAGTAGCCCGACTGGAAAACACATTAGCCCCAGGATGTCGGGTTTTGCAAGCCTTGGCCCAAACATGTTGAAGTCTGATCCCGAATCTCAGGACAATGAACCAACAACACCTCAAATACAAAGGATACTCCAGCCTGTGACAGCGTGGTAAGTTATCGTTAATTATGTTTAGTTAGGCACATACACATAATTAGTAGATATCAAATGATCTATAAAAATGCAATACTATCACACATTTAAAAACAAAATTCTCACATAAGTGTGTTGCATCATTCCTGCCAGATCCAATATAGAAGGCACATCAATGTTTTTGAAACTCATTCTGTCTGCAAATCCAGTCTCAACCTGGGTTTTGTTTACAAACGAATCCGCAGTGAAATGAAGCGAACAAACGCACAATGTCCCACATGAGCTGGAACTTCATTAAAAATAAAGTTCAACTGCATTCCTAATATTGGAATTCAAATAAGGCTTATGCAGTGACTGCTATTCCACAACCAGGCACTGCACACTATCTTGTAATCTTCAATAGCTTGTTTATTGCTTGGAAGTGTGATCCGGTTTACCAAGTATGCCTATGCTATTTATCTATTACATGCGTGAATTAATGGGCGGGGCTACAGAATTAGGCGTTCTTCTCAAATCAAATCAAAATCAAATCACTTTATTGTCACACAGCCATATACACAAGTGCAACAGTAGGTGAAATTCTTAGGTGCAGTTCCGAGCAACATAGTAGTCACGACATGACATGTACAACATTTAAAGCAGCATCAGATTACACATCTGATGCGCCCACAATTACTCACAGCACAGTATACACTACAATAAACAATAAATAATTTACACAATGTGAGTGTAGTTCTCACAGCTTTAAACAATATACACATACTTACAATATACATATACTTTAAACAATATACACTAAACATACATTCATTAAGCTATAATAATAATAATATACAATGTACAGTATACATTATTATTCACAGTAGAGATCCAATGTACAATAGGTGCTATATGATAAATGATAAATAATAAATGATAAATAAATGTGTATATAGTGTGTGTGTATCTACAGTGGGTTGTGCTGAGTGATATTCTGTCAGTGTGTGTTATGATCCTGATGGATCAAGAGTTGAGGAGTCTAATTGCTTGTGGGAAGAAGCTGTTCTGGAGTCGGCTGGTGCGCGTTCTGATGCTGCGGTACCGTCTGCCTGATGGCAGCAGTGAGAGCAGCCCATGGCTCGGGTGGCTAGAGTCTCTGATGATCCTCTGAGCTCTCTTCACACACCGCCTGGCGTAAATGTCCTGGAGGGAGGGAAGCTCACCTCCGATGATGCAGCTGGCCATGCGCACTACCCTTTGCAGGGCTTCTTCTGTTGAGGCTGCGTTTCACTGCTCTCTGACGTCACAGGTAAGCACATTTGCAGATCGATCGTTTGCTTAGCTTTTCTTTGACTAACAAGGAGGTTTTCTGCTCTGAAACGTACAGGATATTCTTATATTACCATGACCTTTTATATATCAAAAGCTGATTTCTCAATTCATGACCCCTTTAAAACATTCACTTATTCAAGAACTAAGACAGAAGAGTTTCCCAGCCCTGTGCAGATAAAGAACAGGTTGAACAAAACCAGCCAGAATGAAACAACTAATACCAAGAGACCAGATCAGTAAAACTCCACTCTGTTCTTGCTGTTGCAGAACACTGAGGAAACCAGTGAAAACAAACGGTACAAACATGACAACCAAGGTAACAGAAGTTATTAGAATGAGATTAAACGCTCTTCTCTTTATGTGATTTTCCTCCTCTCTCTCTCTCCCTCTCCCTCTCTCTCCTGGTCCTGACTGCTTCAGAGCTCTGAGAACAGCCACAAGACAAAACAACTGGATTGAGAGGAAGAGGAGGAACTGCAGCGAGTAGAACCATGTATATGTCTTCTGATTAGATAATATTCGTATGGTCATAGCAGCCAAACAGGATCCAAGAGTGGTTATCCAGACCGCAGTGCAGCAGATCACTCTATATCTGAGAGGTTTGTACTTCAGAAAGGTTACAGGATGAACCACTGCCAGGTAACGCTCAACACAGATCATACACTGAAACAAAGGACGACCGGTGATGCATAGTCCTTATAAAAACCGTTGTAGTAACTGTAGTAACTCTAGACTTCGGGATATTTGTGAAAGAAGAATAAAAAAAAACTGAGATTAAATTATCTCACAAACTGTGAGATTGACATGGAAGATTTCTGATGGAATTCTTCTTCCTCGTGCAATAAGCCACAAAACATAGGAGTGAGTAGGAACCCCGAACAGTAGATTACAGCATAGCAAACCAGACTTGAGACCCTTCACTAACAAATCTTCATAGGTTATGAAATAGGTGGAAGGATGAACCTCAGTTGAGTTGAAGTTCTCAGTGGAGACGTTCATGCTCAGTGCCTCTATAATCAATAAATAACTGTGCAATTGTAATCTACAAAGGAGACAGAGAATTATAAGTGCCAGACGAAATGATAAAGGATGATATTAAATTAATCAAATCACACTTATTCAGTCACACCCATACATTGTGTATATAATGTGGACAGTTGAGAGTATATGTCAACACATTTTTATAGTTCTATGATTATGTGTTCATAAAAACCCTAATAATCTGTCCTTTGAATGCATTTCAATAATGTGTTAAATATGAATGGTCAAACAAATTAAACTCAGACACAAAATAAATATAGCTAATCAATTAAAACTAATCAAGATTTTAAGAGTGTGTTACCTGCAGTGTGAAGTCACCTCAGATCTGCAGTGCTCTGTATGATGAAATATATAAGAGCATGGTTACATGAACATTTCACATGGGGCATGCAAATTAGGGTTAAGCACACAAGGAGCAAAAATACAAATATTAGAATCAGTGAAAAGCATTTCCAACTTTAAAATGAAATTTTTATGGTAATGTATAACACTAAGATTTTTTTTAAAATGTTGTATATACACACTGATCAGGCATAATATTATGCATTGACAGGTGAAGTGGATAACACTGATTATCTCTTAATCATGGCACCGGTTAGTGGGTGGAATATATTAGGCAGCAAGTGGACATTTTGTCCTCAAAGTTTATGTGTTAGAAGCAAGAAAAATTGGCACGCGTAAGGATTTGAGTGAGTTTGACAAGGGCCAAATTGTGCTTCCCGGTCTGCAGTGGTCAGTATCTATCAAAAGTGGTCCAAGGAAGGAACAGTGGTGAACCGGCGACAGGGTCATGGGCGGCCAAAGCTCATTGATGCACGTGGGGAGTGAAGACTGGCCTGTGTGTCCTCCAAATTCCCCAGATCTCAATCCAATCGAGCATCTGTGGGATGTGCTGAACAAACAAGTCCAATCCATGTAGGCCCCACCTCGCAACTTACAGTACTTAATGGATCTGCTGCTAAAATCTTGGTACCAGATTCCACAGCACACATTCAGGGGTCTAGTGGATTTCATGGCTCGATGGGTCAGGGCTGTTTTGGCAACAAAAAGGGGAACCAACACAATATTAGAGAGAGAGACTTGCATTAACTCTGATGATCTGAAAAATGGCGGCAGCAGGCAACAGCAGCTTGGCAGGCGTTGTTTCTTCGCCTATCCTAAAAACTTCTGGGAAGCCGCCTGATATAAGAATTGCCGTAACTGCCCGGGCTTTAAGTGTGCTAATTGTTTTGCTTTACCTGATGGGTCTGACTACTACGCAAATGCTTGGGAGCTGGGTAGCTGCTCATGAACACTCAACCTTAATTGGCGGTGTGTCAAAGACGCTCGTTGCTCCCCTGGACTCGTGGAGCCAGTATATAATCTACTCTAATGTGCTGGACGTTGGGCGAGCCGTTTACCAGGATGATCACCGCGGTCAGTTATGCGGTCAGCTACGCGCACGGAGAGTGACTCCTCACGAAAAAGTTCAGCGAGGGAATGCGGCGATTCTTTGCATAATGTTACTACTATGCAGAGATGTTCATGCAAATCCTGGCCCTATGGTCTTACAACATCCACCGCAGCTAAATACATCTACGGCAACACCAGCGATCTCAATGCTTCAAGGTAACATCTTAACATGTGCGTCCAAAACTGCTGAATTCAACTCGCTGCAGACTACTCTAACTTCCAAACAACGAAATACTAAACATTTTCAAACAGTCAATCATGCATCAGTGATATGGAATCCTAAAACAAAACCAAAAGGAATATTTGGTGGACATTTAAACATGCGTTGTGTGATTTCAAAAAGGGAACATTTGGAACATTTACTTTTGGACTCAAATCTTGATCACCTGTGTCTCACAGAGACTTGGTTAACATCCACTACTCCTTTATCTGTGTTTACAATTCCTGGATATAATGTTTATAGATGGGACAGGGGGAAGGGGAAAGGAGGGGGAGTTTTAATCTATGTGAGAGACAGTATTGATAGTCATCAAATAGATATTCCAGTGCAAACTTTGGAGTGTGTTGGTGTTCAGAGCCGGCCCAAGGCATAAGCGAACTAAGCGGCTGCTTAGGGCCCCCTTGGCCACCAGAGGGCCCCCAAGAGCACAATAAATTACTCTCCGGCAAAGTTATTTTATGATGATTGAAATCACGAAATGGCCTTAAACAATTATTGCAATAAATTGCAAAAAGTTTTCTAATATATGCACGGATTGATTCGGCGCCATTGGCTGGACACTATTCGCTTGTTAGTCAGGATTCATCAAGTCCAAAGAGCGGAAAAATCGGCGCTAAAACGTACTAGTCAGTTGCCCGGTAACCTTTTTATGAATGGATGGATTTGAGAATGCGCTATGGTTTAGTGTGAATATCTTGTCTGACGTGCTGTATGTTTTGGACAGAGTAGACAGCATAGCTTTTAGTTTCTCCCTTGAAATTATGAAATTAGTTGTGTAGCCTACATTTTGGAAGTTTTTATTTAGAAAATAAAAAAGTTCTTTCTACACAGTCGAATGGAATACAAAGAAATAACATTTTGTTTGCGCCAAAATAAAAGCTCCGTTTAATGTTTGAAAGAAATCAACATTTCTTGTTTTTAAAATAAGTCTCTTCTTCTCACCAAGGCTGCATTTATTTGATTAAAAATACAGTAAAAACTGAAATATTGTAAAATAATATGATGTAAAAACAGCTGTTTTCTATGTGAATATATAGTAAAGTGTAATTTATTCCTGCATGTGATCAAAGCTGAGATGGTGGTCCAGTGGGTTAAACCATGGAACTGATACGCAGAAGGTTGCTGGTTCGATCCCAGCGGTCACCAGTCTGTCCTTGAGCAAGGCACTTTACTTCATGTTGCTCCAGGGGAATTGTCCCTGTAATAAGGGCACTGTAAGTCGCTTTGGATAAAAGCGTCTGCCAAATGCATAAATGTAAAGCTGAATGTATCATCATTACTCCTGTCTTCAGTGTCATATGATCATTCTGATATGATGATTTGATGCTCAACAAACATCTTATCAGTGTTGAACAATGTTTTTAGGTTTTTTTTGTTGAAAGCTTTCTATTTCAGAGAAATTTTGTTCTTTTGAATCTTCTATTCATCAAAGAATCCTGGGGAAAAGTGAGCATATTCAGCATAAGAGACTACTTAAAAAATAGTACATATCCCAGTGTGAACTATATTGTAAGACTTACTGTAAGACTTTGAATATTAACACCTGATCACTCTTGTGGGTTTGCTACTGTTACAATTAAAAACCTTATAAGAATAAAAACATGACAGGCAGACATGATGTAACCAACACAACTACAACTAATACAATTTATACTGGGTTAGCAAATGATCAAGAATTGACAATAGTCAATCGTATTGGTTGCACAGAGGGGCCCCCAAATAAAATTCTACTTAGGGCCCCATAAGGGCTTGGGCCGGCCCTGTTGGTGTTACTATAACCCTTTCAGCACAAATGTAATTAATTGTATTTGCTGTATATCGGCCACCAAATGCGACAAATTAATTATATTTAGATTTAGCTGAAATACTTAAAAAAATATGAAACAAAAAAAAAAACTCTGTTAATGGGTGATTTGAATATAAATTGGCTTGATAAAGTAAGAAAGAAAAAACTTAAGGATATTATGAATTCGGTACAAATGACTCAAATGATAAATAAGCCAACTAGACTGACAAAACATTCTCAAACCTTGATTAATCTCATATTACCAACCAGACAAATAAACCAGATAGGATTACCAAAACATATAATTTAATAACAGGTTTGTCAGATCACAACCTTACTCTAGTTGCTAGGAAATTAAACAAATCTAGGTATAGAGACAAACAGCAAATAAATAAATTAAATAAAAATTTTCATATACCGGTACCTAAGAGGAATCAAATTGTACTGATGAATGATTTAAATGAAATAGATTGGGAGTCTAAAGTTGATAGTAAGGGCTGTGAGGACACATGCAATGATATTATTTTAACTTTACAGGAGACTATTACCAAACATACAGAATTAAAAAGAAATAAAAATAATTAAAAGAAATTACCATGGTTTAGTAGCTCTCTCTGGGACCTAATGAAGCAGAGAGATCTGGCACTTAAAACTTTTCTTAAATCAAAAATGTCCATTGATCATTATGTATATAAAAGTTTAAGGAATAAAGTCACTACACAGATTAGAAAAGCCAAGGCAAACTTTTATTTAAATCTGATTACAGATGCAAAAGGTAATAGTAAACTTCTTTGGAAAAGTATGGATAAATTACTTGGAAAAGAAAAGATAAATTGTGATCAAGTACAACTCAAAATAAATGGAGCAATTCAAAATGATAATACAGTGGTAGCAACAAATTTTAATTATTATGTTTTAGATTCTGTGCAGGATTTGGCTGATATGTTTCTGAAACCAATTTCTGTACATACATTTAATTGTGATGAGTCATTTTTTAATGTAGATGACTTTAATGAAGTTTACGAGTCAGCATCATCAACTTTGCTAAAGAAATTAGATGTCATGCAAGCTAAGGCACTAAGAATAATTTTAGGTGCAGTTAAATCCACTCCAATAGCAGCATTGCAAATAGAAGCATCAGAAATGCCATTATTTATAAGAAGACAAAAGTTGGCTATGGCATACTGGATAAATTTACAGGGACAAAGAGATAACCATCCTGTAAAGGAGGTCTTGAACGAAAGTTGGGAAATTTTTAATAAAACAGGTAAAGGTTTTGCATGGAAAATAAAGAAGTGGGTTAATGAAGATGGTCTAGACTTAAAATCATTTGCTCCAATAATAGTAATTTCCCCAATTCCTCCTTGGATGTTGTCTCAACCTGAAATTGATATAAAATTACATGAAAATAGAAGTAAAATGGATGAAGTTGTTAATATAAATCAATATGTTAGGGAGTATATAAATAATACATATTTCTCATTTTTACAAATATATACAGATGGGTCGAAGAGCATTGAGTCTGGAAGGACAGGGATTGCATTTTACGTGCCAGAATTTAAGGTTAGGAAGGCTGGAAGGTTAACAGATGGAACATCAGTATATACAGCTGAGATGACGGCTATTCTAATGGCATTAGAGTGGGTTTATGAAGTTAGACCTGATAAAGTAATTATATGCACTGACTCAATGTCAGTTCTTGGGAGTTTACAATCAATGGAAACGAATAGAATCGACATTTTAACTGAAATATTGATCAGGCTATTTAGTTTAGAACAGGTGGGAATAATAATTAAATTTATGTGGGTTCCAGCACATGTGGGAATACAAGGGAATGAGGAAGCAGACAAAATAGCTAAAGAATCATTAAAAAGGAAAGAACCAAATATAAACATTATGCTTAGTAGATCAGAAGGAAAACATTTTATTTTAAAAACATGCAATAAGAAATGGCAGACAGTTTGGGACTCGGGCCATACAGGTAGGCAATATTACAGGATACAAAAAACCATAAAGAGAAGTAATATAAATCATAATTTAAGTAGAAGAGAACAAGTTATATTTACACATTTGAGAACAGGACATTCAAATTTAAATTATACTTTACACATTATAGGGAAACATAATACTGGTTTATGTGAGGAATGTTCAATGGAGGAGACAGTAGAGCATGTATTGGAGAAATGTAAAGCTTATAATGAAGAAAGGAAGATCTTAAAGGAAGAATTAAAAGCAGTAGGTTGCCAGGAATTCAATATAACTAAATTATTATATGATGGACCTAATTCAGGTAAAAAAATAAATGCAATTATGAGATATATTAAGAACAGCGGGTTATTTAATAGGATATAGAAGTAGTTCGTTTCATTCTCTTCACACTCCATCACAGTAGGTGGCGGTATGCACCTTAAAAGTTGGTTCGCAACCCGCCATAAAATCAAAAGAAGAAGAAGAAGAAGATTCACAGAGAGACAGTGAAATGGCAGGTGTTGTCCACCGCCACCACCACTTTGCCAGGAGAGGATACCGTCAAAGGGTGTATGTTGAATGTACCAAGCCACTGGAGCAATACACCACTGAGGAGCTGTATGTCCGGTTTTGCTTTGGGAAGGCTGAGTACCTTGTGAACCTTCTCAGGCCAAAACTTCAACACAGAACCCAAAGGAGTCACAGTCTGTCTGTGGAAGACCAGATCCTCATTGCTTTCCGATTTTATGCATGTGGGACTTTATATCAAGTTGTTGGTGACTATATGGGAGTGGTGAAATCAGCTGTGTGTGATGTGGTGAGAGATGTGTCAATCGCACTGGCCAGCCTGGTCAATGAATTTGTTTCTTTTCCAAAGGACAACCAGATTGCCCAGGCCAAGCGCAGCTTTTTTCTTTTGGGGAATATGCCCAATACTATTGGAGCAATCGACTGCACACATGTGCATATACAAGCACCTCGTGATAATGAATGGGAGTTTATAAACAGAAAGGGGAGGCACAGCATCAATGTCCAACTTGTGTGTGATGCTGACCTCATCATCAGCAACTGCGTTGTTAAGTGGCCTGGGTCTGTCCATGATGCACGCATCCTGAGGGAGAGCGCTCTATATAGAGACCTCCAAACCAAACGTCCGGATGGCATAATATTAGGAGACAGTGCCTACCCACTCCTACCATGGCTGATGACTCCTTTTCTAACAGCAAATACATCAAATTAAATATTTAGGAGTTACTCTTGACCCAAAATTAAATTTTAAAAAACATATTAAAAAGATAACTAATAGGTTGAAAATTAACATATATAGATATATTAGGAACTCTTTGACCATAGATGCATCTAATTTATATCTAAATGCTTTTATATTTTCGCACTTTCGTTACTGCATGACGAGTTGGTCACAGGTAAAACAACATTGAGGCCTCTGGAATCATTGTACAAAAGTTCTCTTAAGGTTCTTGATAAGAAATCTCGGTTATTTCATCATTGTCATTTTCTCAAAAAACGTAGCTTATTAAGTTTTGAAAATATAATCATATATTCACATCTCTGTCTTTTGTTTAAGATAATAAATGGTACTGCAGCTCCTACTTTAAATAAGTTTATTATACTGAAACCATTTCGAACCACTCGGTCGGCTGTTCGGGACGAGTGTAGGATTCCACTATGTAAAACAGCACTTGGTAGCTCAGCTTTTTCATGCGTAGCCATCAGACAGTGGAATAAGTTGCCAACAGAGTTAACCACGTGTGAATTTTAACACTTTTTCACATCGGGTCAAAAAATGGCTTCTTTCACAACAAACATGTTCACATAATATTTAGTAGTTGATGTGTAGGTGAGAGTGTATTTTTAAATGTATGTTGTAGAATGAATGGGTTGGATTATTTTAATGTTGTTCTGGGATAAATGTTTATTAACTTGATTTGTTTACATCAGGTATAAATTAGCACAAGTGCTACAACCTGGTAAAATGCATCTCTCTTTTTAAGGTTTAATGTATAAATATATATATATATATATATATATATGTATATATATATATATATATATATATATATATATATATATATATATGTGTGGACCTTGCTTTGTGCACTGGTGCACAGTCATGTTGGAACAGGAAGGGGCCGTCCCCAAACTGTTCCCACAAAGTTGGGAGCATGAAATTGTCCAAAATGTCTTGGTGTGCTAAAGCATTAATAGTTCCTTTCACTGGAACTAAGGGCCCAAGCCCAACCCCTGAAAAACAATCCCACGCCATAATCCCCCCTCCACCAAACTTTACACTTGGCACAATGCAGTGAGGCAAGTACTGTTCTACTGGCAAATGCCAAACCCAGACTCGTCCATTGGATTGCAGACAGAGAAGCGTGATTCCCTTTCGTTCAGTCACTCCGAGTAACGTCAGTGACTGATGAATGGGGGTTTCGCTTAGAAGCCAATCACCTTTGAGCTCCAACAAAATGAGCCAATGGCATGGTCTTTTTCAAGATGGCTCGCCCTTGCAACGTTTCTGGGTGCGGTCACAAGGTTTCTCCGCTTGACGGGCATGTTTAGCATGCTTGGGCCTCGTGCATGCTGAGCGTGCGTTCGAGGATGACTCATGTTCTCACTGCGGGAACATGACCATCTCAGTGTTGCGGTCGAGACTCAATGATCTCCGTAAAGGAGAGAGGGTCCCCTCTACCACACCCCAATCTGTTCCCACCCCGTGTGGGACCACTTTGGCTTGTGGTCAGGGTGACTTGAGGGTGATGGTGTGGAACAACCCGACGAATATTCCTCGGGCCACATCCTCTTCTAGCACACTGTTACCTGTGGTGCTGTCGGACGATGGTGCTGGTGTTTCCCGTCCTGGGCCCAACGTGTCATTCGGCGTGCCAGCGGATGATGCTATGTCGATCGCCGCATAACAGGGCGGACTTGATACCTCCGAAGATGAGGATTCGGCTGTGTTGCCTCCTTCGGGAGTGCCAGCATTGCCCGAGTCGGATCCGGAGTTGATGGCCATGCTCTCCCGGGCAGCTGAGAGCCTCAGGCTTGCGTGGAACCCTCCGTCATGTCCCGAGTGCTCAAGGCTGGATGATTGGTATCTGGGGGCGGCCCATGCCTAAGGCGCCCGCCAGCCTCCGATACCTTTCTTCCCGGAAGTGCATGAGGAGCTGACGGAATCGTGGGAGTCTCCCTTGACTTTGCGCGATCGCTCGTCATCGACCTCCGCCTTTACTGCCCTTGACGGTGGCTCAGTGAAAGGGTACACTGGGGCGCCCCCTGTCGAACGGTCTGTTGTGATGCAACTGTGTCCGCAGAATGCTTCGACATGGCGTGGTGACCCTAAGCACCCTAAGTCCAAAGCCTGTGGGTTTACGTCTACTTTGGTGGCGGAGACCTACAGAGCCGCGGACCAAGCCGCGTCCACCTTGCATGCCATGGCTGTGCTGCAGGTCTACCAGGCCAAGGTACTCTGTGACATGCACAAGGGCGGTACTGACCCTGCTTTAACCGCAGCCCGCTTTATGGCGGTCAAAGCGGCGGTCCTGACACAGGCAGCTCGAAGGTGATGTCGATTCTTCCTCAGGAGATGGTAGCAGGTGGAGGGCTGGGGGAGAATCTGTTGTTTTCCCAAGGAAGAACCAAACACACCTCTGAGCCCCAAGAGGGCGTGGCTGGCAGTGCGCGACGCCCATGAGCCTCGCCACTCTCAGCCCCCTCTGTCGCCAGCCCCCAGGCAGACGAGACCACAGCGGGACGCTCGTCCTCCCCAGGTCTCGTCCGCCAGGGAGCGGAATTCGACCACGCCCACACCTCGGGACGCTCCCATGCCTCCCACATCTGGGCCGGTCATTCCGCTTCGCTGCCCCATCAGGGGGTACGCCTGTGGTTCGCATGACCCCGCTGGTTCAGTTTTTGGACGCGTTGCTAGAGCTTCCCAATCTGTCCAGCTGGCTCACTCGCACCATCAGGTTCGGCTATGCGATTCAGTTTGCGTGGTCTCCTCCACGCTTCCGGGGAGTCCGCTATACCATGGTGGGTGGCAACGACCCTGTCATGCGTGCAGAGATCGACACCCTACTGGCGAAGGGTGTGGTCGAGATCGTCCCTCCAGCCGAGATGGAGTCAGGGTTCTACAGCCCCTACTTCATCGTACCCAAGAAAACAGGTGGGTTACGACCAATCCTGGACCTGCGCATCTTGAACCGAACCCTTCACAGGCTTCCGTTCAAGATGCTCACAGCCAAGCACATTTTCGAATGTGTGCGGCCGATGGATTGGTTTGCAGCGATCGACCTGAAGGACTCGTACTTTCATGTCTCCATCCTTCCTCGACACAGGCCGTTCTTACGGTTTGCCTTCGAGAGGTGGACATATCAGTACGTGGTTCTCCCATTCGGATTAGCCCTGTCTCCTCGCGTCTTTACGAAGGTCGTCAAGGCTACCCTTGTGCCACTCAGGTAACACGGGGTTCGCATCCTGAACTATCTTGACGACTGGCTGATACTAGGTCACTCTCGAGATCAGGTGTGCAAACACAGGGACATGGTGCTCTGGCACCTCGCCCGTCTGGGCCTTTGGGTCAACTGGGAGAAGAGCAAACTCTGTCCAGTGCAGAGGATCTCTTTTTTTCGGTATAGAAATTGACTCTGTCACCATGCATGCTCAGCTCATGAGCAAGCGTGCACAGTCTCTGCTGACTTGCCTTTGTCAATTCGAGGGCAAGAGTGCGGTTCCACTGAAGTACTTTCAGAGGCTCCTGGGTCATATGGTATCCGCAGCAGCGGTCACGCCGCTCGGTTTACTTCATATGAGACCGCTTCAGCACTGGCTCCGAGATCGAGTCCTGAGATGGGCATGTCAACAGGGCATGCTGCAGGTCCCAGTCACTCGCGCCTGCCGTCAGACCTTCACCCCGTGGTCTAACCTCAGTTTTCTACGGGCAGGTGTTCCCAAACGAGTTTCCAGGCATGTTGTTGTCTCAACAGATGCCTCTGCCACGGGCTGGGGTGCCATGTGCAATGGACATGCTGCCGCGGGTTCCTGGAGAGGACTTGCTGGCCATACTTCTTGCCCTGCACTGCTTCCGAGCCCTGCAGAAGGACAAGCATGTACTGGTCTGTACAGACAACATGGCGACAGTAGCGTACATCAACTGACAAGGTGGTCTACGCTCCCGCCGGCTGCTCTCACTGCTGCCATCAGGCAGACGGTACCGCAGCATCAGAACACGCACCAGCCGACTCCAGAACAGCTTCTTCCCACAAGCAATCAGACTACTTAACTCCTGATCCATTAGTATCATAACACACTCTGGACAGAATATCACTCAGCACAACCCACTGTAGATACACACACATTATATACACATTTATTTATCATACAGCATCTATTGCACTTTGGATTTCAATTTTTCAATCTGTGAATAATATTTTATACTATACATTGTATATTATTATTATTATTATTATAGCGTAATGTATATTGTTTAGTGTATGTTTAGTGTATATTGTTTAAAGTATATGTATATTGTAAGTATGTGTATATTGTTTAAAGCTGTGAGAACTACACTCACATTGTGTAAATTATTTATTGTTTATTGTAGTGTATACTGTGCTGTGAGTAATTGTGTGCGCATCAGATGTGTAATCTGTTGTTGCTTAAATGTTGTACATGTCATGTCATGACTACTATGTTGCTCGGAACTGCATCTAAGAATTTCACCTACTGTTGCACTTGTGCATATGGTAGAGTGACAAATAAAGTGATTTGATTTGATTTGATTTGATTGCAACTCGCCCACCATCTCATCCTATGGAGTCAGAAGCATCTGAGGTCGCTTTGTGCCATTCACATCCCGGGAGAACTGAATCGTGCAGCCGACGAGCTGTCACGTGTTCAGACACTGCTGGGGGAATGGCGTTTCCATCCCCAGATGGTTCAGCTGATTTGGGAACAATTCGGGGACGCGCAGATAGATCTGTTTGCCTCCCACGACTCTTCCCATTGCCGTTGGTATTATTCCTTGAACGAGGGGACTCTTGGCACGGATGCACTAGCGCACAGCTGGCTGCGGGGCCTGCGCAAATATGCGTTCCCCCCAGTGAGCCTTCTCGCACAGGTCCTGTGCAAGATCAGGGAGGACAAGGAGCAGGTCCTCATGGTCGCCCCGTATTGGCCCGGGCCGGACCTCTCGGAACTGGTACTCCTTGCGAAAGCCCCTCCCTGGCCTATTCCTCTGAGACAGGATCTTCTGACTCAGAGACGGCGCACCCTTTGGCACCCGAGTCCCGACCTGTGGAACCTACACATGTGGATCCTGAGTACCCTACCACCTCAGGTGGTGGCTACCATCACTTCCGCTAGGGACTCGTCTACAAGACAGGCCTATGCGTTGAAGTGGAACCTCTCCGTCACCTGGTGCTCTTCTCGCAGAGAAGACCCCAGGAAATGCCTGATCGGGTCCGTGCTTTCCTTCCTCCATGAAGTGTTGGAGCGAAGGCTGTCTCCCTCCACCCTGAAGGTTTATGTGGCCGCTATATTGGCCCATCATGACCTAGTGGATTCCAAACCGGTTGGACAGCACGACCTGGTCAGCAGGTTCTTGAGGGGGACAAGGAGGCTAAATCCGCCTCGCCCTCCTCAGATGCCCTCTTGGGACCTCGCAGTGGTCTTATCAGCCCTGCAGAGAGCTCCCTTTGAGCCTTTGCAATCAGTTAAGCTTAAAATCCTGTTATTGAAGACAGCGCTTCTGGTTGCATTGGCATCCATCAAGAGGGTAGGCGAAGCGGTTCGGTTGGCGAAGCGTGCCTGGAATTCGGGCCGGCCGATTCTCACGTGATCCTGAGACCCCGGCCTGGATACGTGGGCTGTCCCCCCCTAAAAACCATGCAGAGTATTGTAAATAATATAACAATATATACTTAAAATAAATGTGTAAGTAGTAAAACAATATAAACGCAAACGGGACAAAAAATGTGTTTTAAGTTTAGAAACATTTAGAGTCCCCCCTCTCCCCTTGCCTCACAATGGTTTGATCCACCGTGCACCTCAACTAACGTTACCCATAGAACGTAGAAAACAACCACACAAGTTTGGGGAGAGAACAAGGCTCTTCAGACAGCAGTTGTGAAACACCAGTAAGTAGCTGTCAAGGCTATTTTATTCACTTTAAACGTCAGATGAAGTGATTATTTTCTCTTTAATACAGATTAGGCAACACTGTTAACATCACTTGCCCACCGCCCTGCTGTATAGTAATAAAATAATTTAGTTCAGTTAGAGAACTGACAAAACAATTAAAAACTGAACGTGTCTGCTCAATACAGCACGAGCCGAACGAGCAAATAGCTGACAGACAAGATTATCGAAGATTTGGTTTCAAAGCGTAAAAGCGCCTATTTAAGGGAGTGTGTCATTGTACTGTTTTGTTGTTGTGTTTTTCATTACGAATAATAGGCTAATGAACCCAAAATTCAAGCAACCCGCCCCCAAATTCTAAAAATTGGCTAATTCTAAACCGAAAGTTCAGTCAGATCTGTGTAGGGTTTTGCTCAATATTATAATAAGTGGCAGATCAGAGGGCTTGCTGCAGTTGAATATCTAAATATCATAGTATAAAATACTATGTGGAGGACACAAGATAATTTAATAATTATAATATGACTGCGTGGTGAACCTTAATCGTACTTAAACTACTATCGCTTTGTGTTGTTGGTCAGATAAAATGACAGATAAAAGAAAAACGGACATTAGATAATTTTTCAGTACACCAAAACGCCAAATAAGTACGAAATGTTTTTTTGTTTGTTTTGTTTTTTGTGGTACACATATCCTTACAAGTACGATTTTGGCTGTATTATTTGTGGCCCCTTCAAAAATTGCTCTTGAGAAATTTTAATGTTTATTGTCCCCCCCAACTTTTAGATGAAATTTACACCCCTAGTACTCAGTAACAGATGATATTGTTAGTTTCACAATTTTATTTTCACAAAGACTGAGTGTAAAGTAAAGCTTGAACACCTACAGCACATACAGTATGTGTAAAAAAGCACATATGTGTAACAGTCAGAATTCTCCAATTACATAAAGAACTGCTGAACATTTATTATAACCATTTTGTTCTGGGTTTATTTCTCTAAAATGACCAGCATATATGAATTAATAATAGGTTCAGTGATTGAATGTTCTGTGTAAAACATTCACTTTTTCATTTTATGAAGAACAGAGGCAGGAGAGTTTTCTAGCCCTGTGCAGATAAAGAACAGGTTGTACAAAACCAGCCAGAATGAAACAACTAAGACCAAGAGACCAGATCAGTAAAACTCCACTCTGTTCTTGCTGTTGCAGAACACTTAGGAATCCAGTGATAACAAACGGTACAAACATGACAACCAAGGTAACAGTAGTTATTAGAATGAGATGAAACGCTCTTCTCTTCATGTGGTTTTCCTCCTCTCTCTCCCTCCCTCTCTCTCCTGGTCCTGACTGCTTCAGAGCTCTGAGAACAGCCACAAGACAAAACAACTGGATTGAGAGGAAGAGGAGGAACTGCAGCGAGTAGAACCATGTATATGTCTTCTGATTAGATAATATTCGTATGGTCATAGCAGCCAAACAGGATCCAAGAGTGGTTATCCAGACCGCAGTGCAGCAGATCACTCTATATCTGAGAGGTTTGTACTTCAGAAAGGTTACAGGATGAACCACTGCCAGGTAACGCTCAACACAGATCAGACACTGAAACAAAGGACGACCAGTGATGCATAGTCCTTGTATAAACCGATTTAGTAACTCTAGACTTGGGGATATTTGTGAAAGAAAAATTAAAAAGTCTAGAGAGTATATGATCTCACAAACTGTGAGATTGACATGGAAGATTTCTGATGGAATTCTTCTTCCTCGTGCAATAAGCCACAAAACAAAGGAGTGAGTAGGAACCCCGAACAGTAGATTACAGCATAGCAAACCAGACTTGAGACCCTTCACTAACAAATCTTCATAGGTTATGAAGGTGGAAGGATGAACCTCAGTTGAGTTGAAGTTCTCAGTGGAGACGTTCATGCTCGGTGCCTCTATAAAGGATGATATTGAATTAATCATATCACACTCATTCAGTCACACCCATCTAGGTTGTGTATATAATGTGTACAGTTGAGAGTATATGTCAGGACATATTTCTAGAATAAAATGTGAAATTCTATGATTATGCGTTAGAGGCTCAGGTTCATAAAAACCCTCATCATTTTTGTTTTAATATCAGTCCTTGAATGCATTTCAATAATGTCTTAAATCTGAATGGTCAAACAAATCAAACTCAGACACTTTTTATACGATAGCTAACAATCTAAACTAATTGAGATTTAAAGAGTGTGTTACCTGCAGTGTGAAGTCACCCCCAGACAGCTCTGCAGTGTTGAAATACATAAGAGCATGGTTACATGAACACATGTGGCATGCAAATTAGGGTTATACACACACGGCGACAAAGACAAATATTAGAATCCCTGAAAAGCTTTTCCAACTTATAAAAGAAAAAGTTTTTTTTATTTCTTGGTAATGTATATCACTAACATTTCTTCTTGTTTTAAAGGTCCCATGGCATGACATTTTCATTTTATGAGTTTTTTTAACATTAATATAAGTTCAACTAGCCTGTATGGTCCCCAAGTGGCTAGACATTTTTTTGATAGGTGTAAACCGAGTTCTGGCTATCTTTCTCTGCCTTTGGGAAAATGAGAGCTCAAGCCGATCTGGAATCTTCCCTGTTATGTCGTCATACAAGGAAAGGTTACCTCCCCTTCCTCTGCTTTGCCCGCCCAGAGAATTAGGCGAAAATGGATTCAGTTTATGTCAGCACAGGCTTTACAAACAGAATTTTACCATATGGATTCGACAGCACCGCAACATACAGTGAGTAACAGTGTTCATTAATGCCTGATCTGTGATCAGTGATTTCTGATGTGTAGCTAATCATTCAAGTTCACGCAGACTATCTTTCGAAATCGTTTAATACTGTTGTTTATGCATCAGTGAATCAAGCCAGTGACTAAAGGATCAACTTCACATCGTTTCTGTTAGTAGCTTGAAACAAATATGTTATTTAAATGATTAAACTAGAGAGCGATCAAAGAGCACTCTCTTTTTAATGTTCGGATCTCTCAATCACACGTCGCCAGTGTATCTGCACACTTGTCCAAACTGCCGTTATAATGAATGACACTGTTATGCTGCACAAAGCTCTAACTGTATTCATATCGATGTCGTGTTTGCTGTTAGTTGTGGTGAAAGCATTTTGTGAGAGAAAACGCGCTGCAATGACGAGATCACTGCATTCACGCAATCAACAGACCGTCTGTGTACTCAATGCTCATCATTGCAGCTTTTCATATGATGGGAATAGATCATAAAATAATGCTATAGTCAACACTTTGACGATTCATTCATCTCGACAGCTGTGATGGTAAAAAAAAGTGTCGGTGTTATGGTGCCTTACAGCGGTGGTCGCGAGCGAGGAAGAAAACAAACAGCTGTTCTCACAGCTCACTGGGCGTTTTCCTTTTTTAGTGCTCACAGCAGGCTTGCACCTTTGAACTGCTGTGAGCCGCGGCCTTTTCGGAGCGGTTTTTCCTCTACTAAAAGAGCAACACGGTTTGACCCTGCGTCTTTTTCAAGATGTCATTCAAACCGTGTGTTTCTGGATGCCTTCGGTGTCTATCTCTAGTTGACGGGCACGATCGCTGTCTCACCTGTTTGGGCATTCAGCACGCTGAGGCGGCTTTCGTGGATGACTCATGTTCGCACTACGCGAACATGACCATCACAGTATTACGGTCTAGGCTCCAATACCTCAAAAGGGGTGGAGTCCCATTGCGTATCCCCCGATCTAGCGGTCCTCCCGCTGCAAAGCAGAGGGCTGCTACTTTGGTTGATGCCTTTGGTGGAGACTTGAGGGTTACAGTGAGGGCACTCCCGCCGGGTCAACAGGCTCCTTAGGCCCCTCCCCCCTCCGCTGCGCCGGTAGAGCTTCCTGAAGAGCGCGCTGGTCCTTCCCATTGGGGGGGGGACGGGGGGGGGGCGATATGTTGCAACTGAAGATATGTTGTCGATAGCTGCATCGGGGGACGAGCTAATGGACTCTAGAGATGAGGATCCGGCTGCATTATCCCCTTCGGCTGTGGTCGCGTTGTCCGAGTCTGATCCAGAGCTCACGGCTATGCTTTCCCGGGCCGCCGCGAGTGTTGGGCTCGATTGGAACCCTCCACCGTGTCCCGAACCCTCGCGGCTGGACGATTGGTATCTCGGGATGGACCGTGCTGGTTCTCAGCACCCCGCCCCAGTACCTTTCTTTCCGGATGTGCATCAGGAGCTCACAAAGTCGTGGACAGCACCCTACAGCACCCGTACCAGTCCTCTGTCCTCACTACCCTCGATGGTGGAGCAGGTAAGGGTTACGTCGAGGTCCCCCCAGTGGAGCGGTCGGTAGCGATGCAACTGTGTCCAAAGACTGCTACCGACTGGTGGGGTCACCCACGTCTCCCCTCCCAGGCGTGTAGGTTCTCGTCCGGTCTAATGGGCAGAGCCTACACAGCTTGTGGGGAAGCTGCGTCATCTTTGCATGCCATGGCGCCAAGGCGCTCAAGGAACTGCACGAGGGTAGTTCCGACCCAGTGGTTATGCAGGAGCTGTGTACCGTGACGGACCTCGCCCTCCGGGCGACGAAAATCACCGCACGCACCCTGGGTCGGGTGATGTCCACACTTGTGGTCCAGGAACACCACCTGTGGCTGAACTTGGCAGACATGCGTGAGGCCGACAAAGTGCGGTTCCTCAACGCCCCTGTCTGCCAGGCCTCTTCGGCGACGCCATCGAGAACTTCGCCCAGCAGTTCTCAGTGGCCCAGAAGCAGACGGAGGCCATCAAGAATATCCTGCCCCGGCGACCCGCTGCTGCCCCCACCCAGTCGCCGGCCGCAGCACCTCCGCCTGCTCGTCGCCCCTGCTAAACCCAAGCAGCAGCCTCCACAATCGGGGAAGCAGGGCGCCGGTCGTTAGGGGGGCGCGAAGTCTGCAGGCAAGCGTAAGGGCAAGCGGCCCTGACACGGGGAGCCCAGGGAGCTGCTCCAGGGGAGGAAGTGTCCGCACCCCTCCTCCCCCCGGTGGAGGACTGGGGGGAGAATGTCTACAATGCTGGTACCGAATGCATCCTGCCACTGGCCCTCCGGAGTCCAGCGGTACCCGTATTCTCAATAAAAGAGCAGTTTCCTCACTCCCTGAGCTCCAAGAGGGACAGGTTGGCAGTGTGCGATGCCCCCGGGCCTTGCCACTCCTTTCCTCCCCTCTCACCCCTCGCCAGGGGGCAGCAGTGTGGGCATCAAGGATGCCCCCGGGCCTTCTCACCCACACTCTGAACCACCTGGAGTACTCAGACAACACTCCGGGCCGCCCCCGGGCCTCCCGAGTCGGGTCTGAGTGCTCCACCTTGCTGCCTCACCCCGGGTACGTCTGTAGTGCCGTTGGTCCCGCTTGTTCGGTCTCTGGGGGCCTGGCTAGGTCTCCCCAGGCCATCACGCTGGCTCATCCGAACCATCAGACTCGGCTATGCGATTCAATTCGCACGCCGGCCTCCTAAGTATAGGGGCATCCTCTTCACCTCCGTGCGGAGCAGCGATGCCCATGTCTTGTGGTCCGAGATCGATGTCCTGCTGACGAAGGCCGTGATCGTGAACCGCATGCCAATGTTCATTGGCTCGTTTCTATACTCTCGAAGTGGATTGGTCTCTGAAAACAGATCCCGATTCGTCGGTCAGTTCTGACGTACGTCTCCGTTCCCTCCTTCACGGAACGAGGGTTACATACGTAACCGAGACGATACAAACGAAATAAACTCACGCTCAACAACTCAGTGCAATAAAACTTTCTCAGCAATCTTTATTCAGCTCTGCGTCTCTCTGGTCCACATGCAGCCCATCTCTCTCTCTCTGGCAGTGCGTGTAGATCTCGCTAAACCACACCCCCTCCGCCACATAATCTAATACTCCTTTAAAATGCAAAGATGTCAGCCAATCAAAACAGTGGGCGTTTTCACTGAAGTCTCACATCAGACACGCCCCTAGAAACAGAGCATTCAAGCTAGAGGGCTGATATCATGTAAATACATTCACATTCATAAATACATACAACTGTTTATTTGTATATTAATTGTTTTATTTGAACATACATTTTAAAAATAAGAATAAACTATAAAACAGAAATGGTTTACACACACCTTAATTTTAAAACAAGATATGCAAACTAAAATCAATAAAGAAATCTATAAACTAATGGATGCCTTCACTTGTTCTCAGTAACAGACGATATTGTTACTTACACAATTTTAGTGTAAAGTAAAGCTTGAAAGCCCACAGTGTTAAAAAAGTACATATGTGTAACATGTGTAATATTATATAAAGAACATACAAAAGCTGAACATTTATTATGACCATTTTGTTTTGGGTTTATTTCTCTAAAATGACCAGCATATATGAATGAATAATAGGTTCAGTGATTGAATGTTCTGTGTAAAACGTTCACTTTTTAATTTTATGAAGAACATAGGCAGGAGAGTTTTCTAGCCCTGTGCAGATAAAGAACAGGTTGTACAAAACCAGCCAGAACGAAACAACTAAGACCAAGAGACCAGATCAGTAAAACTCCTTTCTGTTCTTGCTGTTGCAGAACACTTAGGAATCCAGTGATAACTAATGGTACAAACATGACAACCAATGTCACAGTAGTTATTAGAATGAGATGAAACACTCTTCTCTTCATGTGGTTTTCCTCCTCTCTCTCTCTCCCTCTCTCTCCTGGTCCTGACTGCTTCAGAGCTCTGAGAACAGCCACAAGACAAAACAACTGGATGGAGAGGAAGAGGAGGAACTGCAGCGAGTAGAACCATGTATATGTCTTCTGATTAGATAATATTCGTATGGTCATAGCAGCCAAACAGGATCCAAGAGTGGTTATCCAGACCGCAGTGCAACAGATCACTCTATATCTGAGAGGTTTGAACTTCAGGAAGGTTACAGGATGAACCACTGCCAGGTAACGCTCAACACAGATCAGACACTGAAACAAAGGACGACCAGTGATGCCAAGTCCTTGTATAAACCGATTTAGTAACTCTAGACTTGGGGATATTTGTGAAAGAAAAATAAAAAAACCAAGAGAGCAAATGATCTCACAAACTGTGAGATTGATATAGAAGATTTCTGATTGAATTCTTCTGCCTCGTGCAATAAGCCACAAAACATAGGAGTGAGTAGGAACCCCGAACAGTAGATTACAGCATAGCAAACCAGTCTTGAGACCCTTCACTAACAAATCTTCATAGGTTATGAAGGTGGAAGGATGAACCTCAGTTGAGTTGAAGTTCTCAGTGGAGACGTTCATGCTCAGTGCCTCTATAATCAATAAATAACTGTGCAATTGTAATCTACAGAAGAGAAAGCAGAGAAAACTATAAATGCCAGATAAGACGATAAAGGATGAAGTTCTACAACTATGCCTTAGAGTTCATGGCTAAGATTTATAAAAAACGAAAAAAACAAAACTTATCTTTATTCTTTTACTATCTTTCCTTTGAATACATTTCAATAATGTCTTAAATCTGAATGGTCAAACAAATCAAACTCAAACACATTTTATACGATAGCTAACAATCTAAACTAATTGAGATTTAAAGAGTGTGTTACCTGCAGTGTGAAGTCACCCCAGACAGCTCTGCATTGTTCTGTATGATGGAATATATAAGAGCATGGTAACATGAACACTTTACATGTGGCATGCAAATTAGGGTTAAACACACAAGGAGCAAAAAACAAAAACAAAACAAAAATATTAGAGTCCATGGGAAGCCTTAAAAGTGTAACGCCTCTCGCAGTTCAAAATGCTTATGCTATGTCTGACATTGTACACTAGTTACGATCGTCAGACGTAGCGTAAGTAGTTTGAACTGCGAGAGGCACTACACTTTTTCTGTAAGTTGAACTACGGAAGGCGATTTGCTAGATAATTTACTTTATAAAGTTTTTTAACCCCCTGGAACCGTGTGGAGCAGTTTTGTGACGGACAGATGCACTTTTATGGATTTCAAAAAATTACCCAACAGTTTTTATAAATTACAGTTTTTATAAATTTTATGCCATTATAAAGCTTTGAAGAGCCAGGACATTTTTAGTTTAGTTTAGTTTATTCATTTATAAAGCACATTTAAAACAACAGGAGGTTTTAACCAAAGTGCTGTACAAGAAAATTAAAGCAAAGTCAAAACAGAATTACATATTTGATCTAAACCATTGAGGGCACATGAGAAAACATTTACACAATCAGTTTAAAAAGAATACAAATGAGTTTTGTAAAGATGATTTAAAAGTAGCAACAGGGGGGGGGGGGGGGATCTAATATTAAGAGGGAGACTGTTCCAGAGTCGAGAAAGCCTGGTCACCTTTAGTCTTATAACGAGAGCACGGAATCGAAAGAAGAAGTTGATTAGAAGAGCGTAGGGATCTTGAGGCATTGTGCATGACAAGAAGATCACAATATACTGAGGTGCAAGCCCATTCAGAGCTTAAAAAACAAAAAGCAAAATTTTAAAATCAATCCGGGACCTAAACGGCAGCCAGTGGAGAGAGACTAACACAGGAGTGATGTGCTGACGCTTTTTAGTGCATTCTGCATTCTGAACAATTTGCAGACGATCGACCGTTGAATTAGGCAGACCCAGGTACAGCGAATTACAGTAGTCCAACTTTGAGGTAATAAAAGCATGAATGACAGTTTCAAGGTCTCTCATCGATAACATCATCTTAATTGTTGCAATAGATCTTAGCTGAAAGAAACCGCTTTTTACCACAGCGCTAATCTGCTTATCAAAACTCAGCTTGGAAACGAAGATGACACCAAGATTATTGACACAGTCATGAACATTTGAAGAGAGAGAACCAAGCTGTCAGAGGTCAGATCTGATGGGGCAAAAATAATGATTTCAGTTTTGTCATTATTTAGCTGTAAGAAAATTCATGTCCATCCAACATTTAAGTAACGCAGACAGTCAAGCAGAGTAGACACAGAGCAGTTGTTCTTTTTGATAGGAAGATAGACCTGTGTCGTCGGCATAACAGTGGTATGTTAACTTGTGTCTTTGAAAAATATGAGTGGGAGCATATATAAAGCAAATAGAAGAGGTCCCAAAATGGAACCCTGGGGTACACCATAAGAAATTGGAGCTTGAAATGAAAGGCTATTTCCTACTTTCACTGAAAATGTTCTCCCTTTGAGGTAAGAGGCAAACCACTTCAGCACGGGCCTCCGAAGCCTAACTACATGTTCAAGTCTGTGTAAAAGGATATCGTGATCAACAGTGTCAAATGCTGCACTTAAGTCCAGCAAAACTAAAACACAGCCAGAGCTTGCATCCAGAGTGAGTAAGACGTCATTAAAAACTTTCAACAAAGCAGGCTCAGTACTATGTAGCTCCCTTAAACTGGACTGAAATATGTCAAACATATTAAAAGCAGTAATATTTGGAAATCTGAGAGTAGACAACTTTTTCCAAAACCTTGGAAATAAAGGATAATTTAAAATTGGGTCTGTAGTTATTCATGTCATGCTGATCTACATAGGTTTTT